>CP092093.1:7877500-7947500 GCA_029203775.1 Neoneuromus ignobilis | reverse complement strand
TAAATGTATATTTATTTGTTTACACACACAGTTCAGAAACAGAATGTAAAGTTTTTACATTCAAGTTGCAAATTAAATGGTAACGCTAATGGCAAATTTCAGAGTCGACGTCGACTATAACCCTTAATTCCCCATGGTCAACTACTTTAGTCAATTTATGAAAATGTAATCCTTTAGTGTAATGGAATTGTATATAAACAAGCAAATATAGTACGCACAAAATAACCTCTGAAAACAATGATGACCATATCTGAAATGGCACAGAAAAATATCTCCATTTTCCTCATTAAAAAAGGGGTTATATATATTCGATGTACATTAAATTAAAATGAATCGCGATAAAGAATAGGATTATTTTATCAGGAACATAGAGCTGATCCACATATACATATCCTTATCTCTTTGAACGTTGTAGCTATTAAGCGATCACTATAAACACATTTCTTTTGTCGGCTAAACGATATTATTGGATCGTAACGCACGGACCTTCATTATTATAGACAAATAACATCCGTCTGATTATGTTGGTAATGCTTATAACAACGTTGCCTTTACTAGCTCCCGTATATTCATATATGTGTACAGAAATGAATACTAGAATTTTTGCTTTATGAAAATTGTTACCGCCTCTAATGTTTTCGTAATTATCAACGTAGTGTTTTTATATGTACACGTATAATTGAACCAGTATTGTTACCACTTTAATTAAAACACTTTATTTAAAGAAAAAAAAACTTTTTCTGCGATCTGATATAATAAAACTATTTTTGCATGATCATTCTCCGTGTTGTGCGTTTCAGCAAGTTTGTTAACATGATCAAATACTTGCAATATCATCGTCCAGTTTTGTAATATAATAAAGTTATATTTATCAATAATTAGAATATGTATTGGAAATTTTATACAGTTCGATAATATTAAAAAATATGATCAACACTAACAGACAAAGCAGTTCGCATGACTCGATGAAATATATGCGTTACTTGATACGTAGTTATTGAAACGCATATTAGGATTGTTACTCGAAAAGTATCTTAATTAAATAATTTATAAAAAATACATTTCATCAAGATATCGCTTTCACTCGTTTGTAAAGTAATATTTAAAATGACGTGTGAAAATATATAACAGAAATTAACTACCGTATAAATTAATCGACCTGTATTATTTTTATAATAAAATAATATACATGTTTCATTCGTTAAGCTTTCACTTTGAAAAAACAATTATTTTTAATATATTTTTGCTTTCTGTGTTACAAAATATCATACGAAATATTTTTAAAAAATCGTGTTATTTATTAAATAATCTACTTTAAATAATAACTTAAAGAAGAAAACATCTATTTAATTTCTTTACAATATATTTTATACAGACGAATAGGTTTGAAATGCTTTTAATTCTATAATTTTCAAATCATATCTTTCTCTGTAAAGAGTTTCAAAATCTGATTAAAAACAAGTTAAATTTAATTAGAAAAATCGTTCCAAAATTTGATTTTCTACTCTTGAAAGAGGTTACATTATATTTATTATTTTATTTAAATAAAATTAAAAATTATTGAAATCAAAAAAATTAAAAATTAATATCGTAAAAATATGATAAATTTAGTACTTTATAAATAAATCAAAAGATAAACCTTGAAAGAGGTTCACTGGAAATTCTACGAAACCAAACAAATTATAATATAAACAGAAGTAGTATTAAAATAAAGAAATACAAACTGCATTTAAATAATTAAGAATATTAGCTACGTTTTATTTTCATATTCTGAAAAGGTTCTAATGGATAATTGCTTATCTTATACTAATTACTCCTGTTATTAAATATTCGGAATCTCAAGTAATTTGAGAAGTCTTTTAGTAGTTATTAAATTATTTCGCCTTTTCTGTTTAAACAGAAATAAATAATGCAGATGGTTGCAAAACGATAAAGTATCAGTTTCCGTTGTACAGTTAATAATATATGAAAAGCGTGCAATACATTAAAGTACAGTTACAACGTTGTATGTTCAGTCGTATTATACAATGTTGTACGTACAATTACATGCAGGCGAAACTTTTTTTGCGTATAATTGTTACTTGCAGTGAATAATGTAACGGCCTATCAATATAGAAAAGAGAGACTGCAGGGAGTGGAACGCACAACCATTCCGAACTCCCGAGGTGATTTGTTTTGTTTTACAATTCACGTAGTCGGTAACAAAGGAGCCCAGTGGACCGACAAACACCTTTTTTACTGTTCGACCGGAAAGTTAGGCGAAGGAAAAAGTTATGAAAATCATATTGGATCGTGTTCGCGATAAAAAAAGAAAAAAACTTTGTAATCGGATAATGCATGATTGGATTAATATAATTGGTTACGAGTTTATAAATACACTTTTTTAGGTTTGCCCTAATTTCAATTGCTTATATATATATATATATATATATATATTGAAAAAATCAGATCGTAATTAAAGATTTATATATAATTTATTACTATACATTTTTTCAATGTACAATAATCACTTTAATTATTATTTCAATTCAGTTCGTATATAATATGTTAGTTTTTTTTATAAATTTACTAATAATCCGAACTTCTTGTAATATATATATATATATATATATATATATATATATAGGCTGTTTTTTAAGCGTGATAGAACTTTAAATTGAATCCCTATCAAAAATTCTATCTAACCTGAAAATATCCTTTATACATAGGTACATATGTATTTATAAAGACATGATAAAAAATATTTATTAAGTTAGATAGATTTTTCGACAGGGATTTCATTTAAAGTTATATCATTTAAAAAAAAAACAGTCTTTATATATATATATATATATATATATATATATCAAATGATCAAACTGAAATATTCAATTGGCACACAATCTCATCTTAAAAAATTTTTTTTTCTTTTTATAACAATTTATTTTTTAAACTATTTGGTATTTAATAATTATTTTCAATTGCTCGATCAAAAAAATATTAATCATTTAAAGTATTTTCTGTATAAGTTTAATAAATAGTTTTCAATTATTAATCTCAATTCGTTTTTTTCATGTACAATTTTTTTTATTTTATCATCAATATTATAATACACATTCTTATTATATTTAATTATATTAGTTTTTTTTATTATTTAAGTTCTTAGTATATGTATTTTATATCTTGTTCATAAAATACAAAAGGATAAATATAAGTTTATATGTACATATATATATATATATATATATATATATATATATATATATATATATATATATATATACAAGTGTGTGTGTGTACATGTACAAAGTCTTACTACACTTAAGTATCTTAAGCTATGCTGATGTGTTAACCAAGAGATAACTTCTACAGAAGACCAAAAAACGCTTCAAGCTATGTGAATTATACCGACTTATACTATGTTCATGTATATGAGAAATTCTTAAAGCTCTGTATATTTAAAAACAACAAATATTCAAGTATATAAATATAGATTATATATATATATATATATATATATATATGAATAACACAACTTTAAAATAATTAAATTGATAAAATATTTATTAGCATCTAACATATTTATATGAAATGAATATTTTATAATTACATTTCAATTGATTATATTTTTGCTACTAAATTAAAAAAATATAAAAAACTATAAATTGTTTTCGTAATATTTTCACTCTATAATTTTACATTTGTCTGTTGTTGAATATTATTTTTGTATTTTTATAAATAAATGATTTATTATTTATATATTAAACTATCATAAAAATAAATCAAATATAATGTAAACTAGATTTTATAAGAATGTGTGTATGTAAAATCAATTTTCTGTCGATTCTCTACGCCTTATACTTTATTAAAAATAGTGTAACATGTTCTGCTGATTATAAAATATATCGTCCATGAATGAAATCGTAAATCAGAACGAATTTGGAGGTGAAATATTAATACGAAAGATCATAAATTACAATTGTTATAACTTTACAAATAAATTGTTTGAAAGAATGAAAAAAACACGACTGTAAGCTGTACAATCATTACATTTCGCACATTATAAACGCAAGGATTTGTATTAAAAACAGAAGCATTATTGTTAATAATCCGCATCGTTATTAAATGATCAGAACGAGAGTCGTTTTTTCCGTTTTACTATTATAAATAGGTATATCGTAATTAAATCTGTTCACTGTTTCACAATGACAAATTAAATACGCGAACCTTGCACACTAAATTTTTAAAAAGGCATTAGTTTTTTTCATAAAACTGTCCCTGTAAAATGTTTCCCATTTATTATTATTAAATTTGATAAATTGCATTTGGCTTTTGTCATTTATCATTCGAGCATGAATTCCCAAATGAAACATCAGTTAATGACTAATGTTCCATTCTCATCAGTGAGTGTTTTTTTGGTATTAATTATCGTACTTTAAAAAACGCCCCTTTTCTGTTGTGATAAAATTTATTCAACATCTAATTTATTCTGACGGCTCATTTTTATCAAAGTATATTGGAGTGCATGATTATCGTGTCAAGTTTTTTTTTTGTCGGCACAGATGAAGAAGATTCGTAACTATACTGATATCGTTACCAGTGGCGTAACTATCTTCTGATCACTATTCAGTAGATAGCATTGCTTCAAACATCAAATACGCCAAATAATCATACATAAATACTCATAACTACTCTCTCTCTCACACACACATGTATATATATAAAAAGTGTTTTTAGGTTAGATAGAACTTTCGATAGAGATTTAATTTAAAGTTCTATCACGCTTAAAAAACACCTATGTGTATGTATATAATACTAAAATAACTTTCATGAATTTTTTTAAAGATTCTGAATTGAATATTTAATAAATTGTACCATTTAATGCATACTGATATCAAAAATATAAAAATAAAATAAAAATACCTAAATTAGTAATTAGAAGAAAAACTAGAAATAAAAACATGAATAAAATTTAATTTAGATCTTATTTAATTCAGAAGTTATATTTTACATACTGTGCTTTAAAAATTATCGAATTATCATCAAATTAGAAAAAATGGTCAATAAATGATTAATTAAGAACTAATATAATTTTGTAATGGTAAAAGTGATTTTTACAATAAAAACTTATAAAAATGTAGTTTATATTGATCGTAAAATTGTTATTTAATTTTATTATATTTAATTTATACATCTTAAATAGACAATTTTAAATAAGTAAAAATTAAAAATGCTCGTTACAGATTACAAATAAAAAATATACAGATACTGTATTTTAAAATGATTCTACAATTGCAATATCTATTTAATATTGTAATTAATATAAAATGAACTAATTTCAAGAATCGTAATAATTACAGTGTACTTTAACAAATCTACAATATGAAATATTTTAAATGAAAGTAGAATTACGTTTTCATACTTTACATTCTCTTAAGTTGTAATTTATCATATTTAATTGTACGCAATTCATACTTTTTTATTCCGTTTTTAGTAAAAATAATTAATTTTTATATCTAGATGATATATTACAATGAAAATTAATGTAGTTCGTATGATTCTTTAGTAATATAAACATTTTCCATTCAAATATTTAAATTAATAATATGTGTGTGTGTATAATAAAATGAAAATTAAATTTTAATAAATATAGAAAACAGTTGTCTAGTGATATTCAAAATTACGAATGATAAACATTTTTCATTTGTAAGTGATTTTATGTTAACTGTATCCCATATAAGTAATTTCTACAATTATTTTCAAACGTCGTACGTGTATAAAAATCAAATCATTACACAATCCATACATTTCTCACATACGTGAAATCGAGCTGAGCGCATTAACACATTCCGTGTTACTATCATTCATTTAAGTATATATGTCAGTATGTGTGTACATTTGCAATGTCTGAATAATGAATGCTCGTAAGCTGACAACTTTTCAAGGATAAAACGTATTTCCAACAAGATTGTCATTAATTCTGAAAAGCCGTGGCGGCAGTAACGCACGCAAATTAATTATCCATCGCCGTCAATGTATCCAGAAACTAAACGCCACCACATATAACACTCGATCATCCTTCACCACCGACGACGAGCACAAACGTCGTGCGGCGTCACCACCATCGTCACATGGCTATAACCGTCTCCATTCTACATCTCTCCCTATTACTGTGAGCATAGATCGCCCTCGTGGTCTCCATAACCCGTCCCCGCTGTTCGACTCCCGCTACCATCACTGGAATCGCGCGGCAACAAATGAACGACGCGATGAAAGGTAAAACAAATGAGCTCTCGCCGATGTGACAGCGACATCTAGTTTGCTCTAACAAACAATTTGCTAGCCTGTTCGTTTCGGGATGAATTTTGCAAAAAAAAAACTGGTGACGACGTAACGTCTTTCTAAATATTATCATAAAAATTCAATAGCACATTCAACGATATCGATCAATCAAACACTTCTTTTATTTCCAATAACTATTTAGAAACTATGCAAATTATTTACTAAAACTACATATACATATATTTGAAAGCTCTTTGTAAGAAATAAAAAATAAAAACTCTTTCAAAAAAAATCAACAATATCAAATTACCTTATAATCCATTCAAGTACCATATTTAAATAACGATTTTTTAAATAATCTCTTTTTAATAATTTTTGTAAAAAATAAATAAATTGTATATATATATATACATTTTAAAGTCTAAGATAATATTTAAATAATGTGAATGAACAAAATATAATCTTCTTTAAAGTAAACTAAATACATACTCCAAAAAGATTATTTTCTTACATATATATATATATATATATATATATATATATATATATATATATATATATATATATATATATATATATAATAGATATTATTCAAGTATACTCTAATTTTCAACCATAGTCTATCCTATTTTCAATTCAAAATCTTATATAAATATTTGTTTATAAAATATTTATAAGTATTATTTGCTTATGATATATAAATTATTTTATTTATCTCTATACTACACATTTTATACGTTATATCTGTATAATTTAAAAACGATATCAATATTATATTTACATACCTGAAACACTACAATTTAATATAAATATTTAAGAGGTAAAAAACTAATCAAATTCCTACAATTATTAAATAAATATGTTGTTTTTGATATTTTGTGATTCCCTATTTTTCTCTCTCTCTCTCTCTTTCTATATATATATATATAAGAATAAAATAACTCATATATTAAATTTTAAATAGTATGAAATGAAACTTTTTGTCAAAAAAGTATTTAAATTTTATAAAGTACTATATAATATTTAATTAAATAAATCAGAACATAAAACAACTTAAATAAATTTACTCGTAAAAGGAAGGCCTGAAATATTTTACTAAAAATTTAATAAAATAGTATAAAAGTCCTTTGTTCGATATAATTAAAAAAATTAAACAAATATTTCAGTTAACTGATAATTGAAGTATGTGAAGTAATTTCACTAGTAATTAAATGAGATTAATATTTTTATTACAGTGCCATTCAATAAACTATTCTCTTTAGAAAGGAACTACACAATTTTTTAATATGAAAAAATAAAAGCAAAATCATATATATTTAAAAAAATATTTTATATCAATTTTATTAATATAGAAAAAAAGTTTAATAAACACTGTATGTCGTTTTTAATAGACGAAATGTTTGAAATTCGATCATTAAATGCTTTTCAAATGACAGAAAATAAAAATTGTGCCTTTGAAGTATAATAAATTAATTTCATCGCCAAACTCGACGCATCATCTGCTGTTGACATAGGCACAGATATTTCTTTTATGATGTCCACATTTATCAACAATTGGCATATGTTATTTGTTATAGTTCGAAACAGACTTGAATTCTTTTATGAAAAAGAATTTATTTTTATCCATTCGTATTTATACCATTTTTTATTTATTTTATATCATTATTTTTGTTTATAATTAATATTTACATATATATATACATATATATATATATATATATATATATATATATATATATATATATTGTACATTTTTGAATTCTAGCTTATTTTGATGTCAAATTTAATTATTTATATGAAATTAAAAATGTATAATAAAAAATATTACAAACGTATTGCAGCAAAAAAAAAACACATTTATTGATTCATTTCGTCACTTCGAAGTTGAAGAATAATCTTATTGTAGAATGGTCGAAACTATCCCTTACATTCACCAAGATAAACGAAATAAAAAGTATAAAAGTTAATTACATAAGATGTAGGAAGGCTCCAGTGTGAACTTGAAATTCTCGAACAATTTGGAAACGACGTTAACATCCTCATTCTCGCCACGATCGTATTCGTCGTGCCTGATCTGTGACGTGTTTGATGTACAGACGTGGGTGACGTTTTAAGGATGAAGAAAGGAGCTCACGCACGACACGTAGTGAATTCGCACATCATTGATGCGGTGCGTTAACACACACGGTCGGTAAGTTGGCGTCATTTATTACCTGTCTACGATATGCTTACCCTCACCGTACGGACGCGTGTGGAAAAACTTACTTACGTTACGCAAGTAAGTAAGTGCGCTACAGCGTACCTTACGACACTGATGACTTATTGGAGCGGAATGTTGAACCGTCTTGACAGGAATTTAAATTTAGCACAGTTTGGATACGTTTAATTATTATGCAAATACATAAATACGTCGAATATACGTCGTTTGTACCGATATAATTCGACGGAGTGACATAAAACTTTAGTGATGTATATTTGCATGACAAGTTGTTCTCGTGTTATTAATATAAGAATTGTTTAATTTCATTATTCTCTCAATTAATTAACAGGTAATTATTTTATAATGTTCAATATTTAAATTACATTTACAATTAATAGAAATTAATATTAACTGGAAATCTATTCAATCAAAAAATCTTCCATATTCAAATTATATTCTTAAGAACTGGAGTTAACATTTTAAATTGAAAAATCATAAATGAAACTTTTTAAAAAATAACACATTTAATTTTTAATAGACAAGTAAAATAAGATATAACACAATCTACAAACATTTTTTTAAAAAATAAAGTAAATTTTATTACTCATGAAAAGGAATACTAAAAAGTTATCAATTAATATTAAAAAATCTTCTAAGTCAAATCACGGAATTCACAATTCTTATTAAATAAATTAATTATTTTTGATCAAAAATAGTGCAAATAATAATTTTGTAACATTTAATTTTATATTTTTTTTAAAAAAAGAATTTAGATAAAAACTTTCCTAATCAATGTTTTTAAAAATAAACTAAAATGAAATATCAATGATATCAATAATAACGTATATTTTCAATAATTAAAGGAAGTATAAATTTTAATTTTCTATTTATATATATATATATATATATATATATATATATAAGTTTAACTAAATTAATTCTACTGAACAGAAAACATTGCTGAAAATCTAAGTTCATGAACTAATTATTATTGTAAATTAGATATAAAATTTAAATTAAATTTTCCCTTTTCATTAGTGTATCAGAATATCTTTTACCTCAAAAACAGAATATTATTTTACAATGTGTATTATATTCGAAGTACACAAATTTTATACATTACACTCCAGTTATTCCTGGAAAAATGAACGATCTACATATCAGCGTTATGGAGAACATAAATTCCAATGAACATGTATATTTTAAAAAGGGTTACGTTCCTGACGAGTTTCAAACTCCGTTAGGTTTATATATATTATATATACAAGCATATATATATATATATATATATATATAAACATGTGTAAAATAAATGTATTAATAAAAAATAAATACAATAAATAACAGAAACAAGCAACAATAAATAACAATGTGTTGATTAAAATTAATATGTATGTGTGTGTGTGTGTGAAATAAAAAAATATAAACGTTATACTATATCCAATACAATAACCTTAACATCTCTTGCTATTTACTTATCTAAACTATTTAATATATGTGCTATGAAATTACTAACATGTCAAGCAGAAGAGTTGATGTTTAATACATAGTTAATGTTAATTCTTGAACCTTTATGGTATGTTCACATCAACTAATCATAAGTAGTCACAGCGTCCGGTAATTAAATCGGTTCACATACCCAAAGCGTAAATCGGAGTACTGTGTATGGATCTAAACTAGAGAGTGATTAGACAACGTGAATGTAATCCATTATGAATAATAAATTTACTCAGCGGTTCTATTAGCAGAATCACGTTTTATAAGTACTTATGTGTATCCAATACTTTGATGAATTAAAACTGTTTTGCATTTTATTTTATATTTTAATAAAATTGTCTTAAGAAGTCATATAAAACAATAAATGAACATGTATATATACATATACATATGTGTGTGTATGTATTTATATATGAACAAATATTTGTACATTAGTATATACTCAAACAAAACACAATAATCTTATAATAATCCATCAATAAATATTAACGTCAAGAAAAAAGTACGTCAAGAATAATCCCGTGGCATAAAATATTCAATAAAAAAGCATAAGATTTATCGCATCGAAGAACCCGCGAACTGTTATTGCAGCAAATCACGTCTGAGATTTCAGTGTTTTCTTTCGCAGAATTCTTTTTCTTTTCTTTTTTCAACTCGAAAAAGCCGCAACTTAAATACTAAACTTATTTTTACTAGAAAGTCGAACGTACAAACGCATTACATCAATTGTTTTCATATTACTTTACAAAAAAGTTCCTTTTTTTATAAACGTTAGAATAGTTTATTTTCATTTGATATGAATTTCAGTTTTCGTACATCGCGTTTATTTTCAGGCATGATATATACGAGTATACTTACAAACAAATATATATATATAATGAATTATGCCCTTAAGTTTCATCATATACGTTTATTGAAAATCTATACAAGAATTTAACTGAATATAAGTTTTAAATAATTCTCATTCAAAAAAATCAATTCATTAACTGATTAATTAAACATTCTATTTATAGATTTCAAATTTCTAAATTTTATTAACTAGTAAAGAAATAAAAATAATTTCTTTATAAAATCTGACTGTAATATTTTTAATACTAGGTTTAAAAATAATGAGAATTTAAAAAGTTCATTAATAAAAGCAAGTGATTAAATATTTATCAAATTTTATAATATAAGAACATTATTGTTCCATTAAAAATATTTTTTAAAAATCAGTAAAATAATTCTGTATATTTTCATTTGAATATTCATTAAAGTAACCTCATAAACATTTATAAATTAAAAAGTTCAAATAGATTAATTTTGATTATTATTGCACAACAAACCATTATTTATTACATCAAACATTACTTTAAAGCACAATACATAACTATGTAATTTTAAATATTTATTAAAAGCACAATTGGCCATACCACGAATCGATTATCAATAACCAATATATCTAGAGAAATATTCAAATAATAATGTAACGTTGATGTATGAAATTTTTCATACGTTTTTTGTCCATAACGACTCATCATATATTATATATATTTCGAATATATTGAAAGACATCATTCAATCAATTAGGTATAGTAAATACATACGTACACAAAATGACATTCATAATTACACTGTACTAACGCCCCGGTTATTTACAGCTTGTAATAAATATTAAAATATTACCTGAATGATTCAACACATGATTATATTTTTCTGTTGTGAAACAAACATTTATCAAAATATTAAATAGTATAATTAGAAAATGGAATATTTTAAAATTGCCCTAAAGTCAAATCATATAAATTAAAATATTAAAAATTATATAATTATATCTAAACTTCTAAATCTATTAATAATAATCAATTTTTCCAAATAGAGATTGCATTTTTTATAAATCACTGATCTATACTCGAATATAAACATATAAATATTTAATTGAAGAAGTAATAAATAATTGTAATAAAGTAATTTTAAAATAAATAATTTTCAATGACAAATTAATTATTTAAAATATAAATACCATGTAGAATTGTTATATTAGGTTGGCAAGTATCTCCCTTCCGCTTTTTTTTATTTATTTTTTATTTTTTTTTGTACATAGC
Source organism: Neoneuromus ignobilis (assembly GCA_029203775.1). NCBI lineage: Eukaryota > Metazoa > Arthropoda > Insecta > Megaloptera > Corydalidae > Neoneuromus > Neoneuromus ignobilis. The sequence goes on along the minus strand of CP092093.1, from coordinate 7,935,458 downwards.
TACGAAATTCAGAAGACCAGAAGGCGGAAGGGAGATATTTGCCAACCTAATATTAAAAAAAAATCTAAATATTTTTTTAAAAAAAAAACGATTATAGATATTTTTATAGAAAAAAACTGTCATGAATTCTGTATTAAAATATGACCTTTAAGCGATATTATTTCAATTTTATTGGATATAATATATATTTTATTGGATTTTTGTATACAAAAATTGAAATTAGTTCATAATTTAAATTATTTATAAAAGAATTATATATATATATATATATATATATATATATATATATTTGTGTGTGTTAAAAATATGTAACTCAACACTGTTTAAAACTTAATTCAGTTGATAAAACAACAAAAGTATCCATAATGATATTTGTTCGTTTAAATATCTGTTCACGTCGTAACCGCAAACTATCAACACCACGTCCTACACTATGGAACGGTTGTGTGTACGTCGTTAATGTCGTAACGGCGTTAGTCTTGGTGCGGTGGCCGTAACGGTGGTGTGGCAACACTAGTAACGGCGACATCGTCGTTAACTGAAAGTGACTTACGACATGTCTATAACAGAAGACGAATGGTGTGTAGTCGTCACAGTCGTCGTATCGGATTTGGTCGTAAATTTTTGAACATATTTACACTATTTTCGGGCGAAGAATGTTGCTCAATTTATAAATGTAAACGTCGATCAACCAACGCATAAAGTGACGGATTCGAACTTATTGGATTTTCAAATATTATATATCTGATCACTGATTTTTTGATATCGTTGACAGTCTTATTTGTCATCGAAATCTAACTAAATATGTATGTAACTAAATATGAAATGTAACTAAATATGTATGTAAAATATATTTTTAAAAAATAATTTTATTAATAATTATAACCATAAACAAAAAATCTTTTTTCATCGCTATTTAAAATATGAAAAATTATATAATTATATCTAAACTTCTAATTAATAACAATCATTTTTTCCAAATAGAGATAACCTTTTTTATAAATCACTGATCTAAACTCAAATATGTACATATAAATATTTAATTAAAGAAGTAATAAATATTTATAATAAATTAAATTTTAAAATAAATAATACTGCTTTAAAAATTTCTAAATCCGATTTAAATCAACTAATATGAAAAGTATTAAATTCAGCATCTCAAATAACCATATTTTAAATATTGAAATTCTTGTTTTTTTTAAAAAAAATCCTTCTATGTGATATCAATCATATAATTGTTTTTATTTCAATTCATTTGATGTTTTATGAATCCGAATCAAAGATGTAATTACGGTATAAAAATTACAATATTAAAAAATAAAAAAAATCTATATGAATTTCAGTACAAGTTAATTAGAGACATATTTCATTTATATGATGTACAACATTTGAAGGAATTACAAAAATGATAGATTCCTTTCATGTGAATAATTTCAAAAATGAAAATATTTCCTCGATCAATTTAATCATAACATTTTTCTTTTACAAATGTTTCCTTTACATGTATATGATATATATATACATGGAAACAACATCGAAAATTCATCTCTATATTCATAGAATGTACTGTTTTCAAGTGACAACATCGCGAATCGAATGTAAAACATCTCCTCTTAGACGATGAATGATTCAACTCGATATCACACCTTGCTTTTTGTACCGTGAACATCTCTTACGTGTACGACACGTCACTCTCATGTGCCGTGACATTCAACGATGCGTTTTACGTAACGCATCGTAGACGTCACAATCTAGTAAGTGACTCCTTTTTCCACAGCTGTTGGATGAAACGTAGCTCGTAGCGGTTTGCATCAACTCGTGTTGGCCGTGGGTTCTTTTTATTTCATGTAACATTGTAGATACTTCGTTTTCGTTTTCTACCACTAACGGACTCGATTGCCGTCGTAAAGGGATTTGTTGTTGTCTGTTTCCCTGTATCCCCTTATTCTTTCTTTATATTCGTTGTATTAATGTCATGTCGTTTGCATACATTCGTGATATTTGAAAGGTGGAATTTTATGATGCTCGATGCTTTTCTTCCTGAACGTTTAAAGTTTTCAGAAACAATTTAAATTTTCATATACGAAATGTTTTTTGACAAGGTGTATTTGGAAAATATTCTATATAACAATACTATTTTAAAGATTTATTCATACATAAAAAATACATATGTACTAGAATTGATACTAAACTTCATATATCCAAGCATACATACATACATACATATATATATATATATATATATAGAGAGAGAGAGAGAGAGAGGGATATTTTTCAGTCAACCGAGGATATTTTTCGGTCAACCGAGGATATTTTTCGGCCAACCGAGGATATTTTTCGGCCAACCGAGGATATTTTTCGGTCAACCGAGGATATTTTTCGGCAGACCAGGGATATTTTTCAGTCAACCGAGGATATTTTTCGGCCAACCGAGGATATTTTTCGGCCAACGAGGGATATTTTTCGGCCAACGAGGGATATTTTTCGGCCAACGAGGGATATTTTTCGGCCAACGAGGGATATTTTTCGGCCAACGAGGGATATTTTTCGGCCAACGAGGGATATTTTTCGGCCAACGAGGGATATTTTTCGGCCAACGAGGGATATTTTTCGGCCAACGAGGGATATTTTTCGGCCAACGAAGGATAATTTTCGGCCAACGAAGGATTAATAAGTAAATATAGTTAATAAATAAAAGTGAGCACAGATAATAGATTTTTTCTAAATTAATTGAATTTATAGTCTTGAATTATAGAATTCTGATTATAGAATTCTATTAAATTAATATTCCAAAAACAACTAATTGAAATTTTACAATAAACCACGAATGAAAAATTAGTTATAGTTCAAATATTAATTCTCATAAATAAAATTATTGCAGAATGAAATCTGCATAAAATAAAAATATTTTTTTAAACAATTATTAATTTTTTATTTAATTAATGGACAAATAATGAAATTATGATACTGATTTTTTTTTATTTTGTATTAAAAAAATAACTGAACAAAAGGTTTGTTAGAATTATTTACAATAGAAAAAAATAGAATTAATTTATTTCACAGATAAATAAATAAAAATATGAGACCAAAAATGATAAGAAATAAAAAAAATTAAAATAATAATATATACATATATAATTTTTGATGATTGAAAATTCAAATTAAACTTTTAAAATAGCAATAATGAAATAAATAATTGATGATATTCGACTGCGTACAACTATAAGAATAATCACTAATTGTATAATACAATTCACACTGAAATAAATTCAGTAATTAACGTTTCAATAAATTTATTAAGCTGTATAATTTTTGCTAGTCCATTATATTAATCTATCAATAAAACTATTCCAGGCAATTAAATTTCAAACAAATTATATACCTTTATCGACATAGTGCGTTACGAATTCCAATCATTCAATTTATATTGAATTATCGATACAATTATGATACAGTTCTTGGGACAGTTAACGATAAATTAACTCATATGTCGTACATATCTGCTGATTTGTAATCTTGATTCTGCCGTGGGCGATTTTTTCATTCTCTTCCCAGATTCACAATTAAGATGGTATTTATTTCTCTCATATATCTTAATTTGTATGTTTATTGTATGTTTAAAGATTCTAGTGCCTTATGGTTATAATAAATAGAATAATAAATATGTTTTTATACACATTACTTTTGGTAACTTGTTTTGAATTGAACCAATTAGGTATTTTTTTCTTTCCTATGATATATGAGAATATATTATCGACAAACCATTAGGGTTTTGTAAATAAAACAAATCTACAATATTTCTATAATTATTTAATAATTTATAGCATGCATGTTGTATTTATAACGTTTGTTATTTGAAATTTAATTGATGTTAGTCTTAGATTTATATATGTGTTTTATTTATAATATTGTTTTCGAAATCATGAAACATAATTCAATGTCTTTTATTTCTATTTATTCTGCCCGCATGTTCTGAATAAAATCAAACAAATCTGAATTAATGATTTTATCAATTAAATCAACAGTACTAATTTTTCTAGCACGCAAAATATTTAAATTATATTCAAAAAAAGATACATTAAATACATATATAATTTTTTGTTATCTTTATTTTTTTACTCAATAATATTCTTATTAAAATATTCAATATTTTTTTAAAAAAATAAAAGTTTATACTTGATGTATAAGTCGTATTAGACATTCATTGCTTAGTTTATAAATAGTCAAGTTTATTATTGTTATAATTAAATTTATTCATAATTAACACATCACTGATAACAAACCACGAAATATAATTTTAAGTGTACCTGTCATTTATAAACTACATCGTTCTTAATCTAATTAGATTGAACATATGTTAAGGTCGACCGTTTTCTATTAACAATAAATCGGAAATGACATAGGCATGTTTTAATGATACAATACATTTTAGTTGACTCATTGTTATTATTAAAGATCCTTTTTAAAAAGTCGAACAAGACGTTTTATAACAAAAAAGTGGCTAGACAAAAAAAATAAAAATAGGTTAAGTTAAATATTAAACAAGTATTTTTATCCTGATAGACTATTCAAACTATCTTTACATCAGTCATTTTCATGACACTAATAAATATTTTAGAAACAATTGTTGTTTAATAAAATATTATTCTCATATTTATATACAAACGAATACACATATATAAAAAATATAAATATAATATTCTTAATCAAAATATATAATAACAATTTATATTCAGATCTCATGTGGTTTTTTATTATAATATTTATGTCTACTACAATATAAGTTTTAACATTTGATTTTTAATTGGTTTGAATAAATGACTAGATAAATTAAGATAAACATATATCCATATAAATAGGATTTTAAATTAACATTCAACATTAAATACATTATATATATATATATATATATATATATATATATATATATAATTTCAGTATTAATTTGTATTTAAAATTAATTTTTTATTGTAAAAAATCTTCCAGTCAATTGAATCAAAATTATTTTTAATTTAACTTACTTTATGACTTTAATATCTTAAACTTACTACAAATTCTAAAATTAAATAAAAAGGATTCAAAATTTCAACATGATTTGTAAATTTTAATTCCTTTAACAAAAATGTATTTAAATACATGAACATGAAGCCAGAGCTCTTTAATAATAATAGTAAAAGGAAAAAAAACTTTATAAACTACACAGCAATTATCTAGACCTGAATAGAAATTCATAAGTAATCAACATCGTGAATTAAAACCGAATCAAATCCAGACGAATTCTTAATCTAAACTAGCCCCATAATTCGGCGAATAATTACAATATTTATTATTTACGCTTTACTGATTAATTCATCGTAGCATTTAGTTCATCATCTAATTTTAGCAGAACAATTATAATGAATACATAACATGATTTACACATTTCATAACGTTGTAATTTGAAATTATCCTCCTCGTATTACTATTTCATAAAAAGTACAGGCAGGTGTTTTCTACGTGTTATAATAAGAACCTGTTACGATCTTAAAAACGGGAACATTCTTTGTCTCATGGTCATGATACTATACCAGGTGTATAACCGCAACTCACTGATTTTTCTGATTTCGGATAAACATTGATCTAACCGTTACGAGCAAGATGTTGTAAAACGAATACGTATATACATACTGTACGAGTATAATGTTAATCTTCTCTCGTACATGTTTTAAATATAAAACGTCAATGTAGTAAAAATTACCGTGACAAAGAAAAGACTTATAATAGCTACTGTGTACTATGTTTATTTAAAATTAAATCGTTTTCAATATTTTCATAAAATCGCATATAAGTGTATATATATATATATATATATATATATATATATATATATATATATATATAGACAAATTAAAAAATATCATATGAGTTTCTTTAAAATTTTAATTCAATAATTTTGATATTTGCAAAATTAACCTATATATAAGATTTTCCAACAAGAATGTCAGAACTTTGACAGCTGGTGGCAGCCATGTTTGATTTTTTTAAGCTCATTTTAACATTTCAACTCAGTATAGTTTGGCAAATTATCATAGAACGTTTAACACTTCAACAACGCTTAGAAATTGTAAAAATTTTAATAGACTTATTGAAACAAGAGTTTAATGAGTCCATTATTTCACAAAATGGACTCATCAATTGGCTAACAAGATCATAAATCTAATTCCATTAGTTTATTTTCTGTAGGGTTATGTGAAATCATTGGTTTATGCTGATAAACCACAAACAATAGAAACATTAAAAATAAACATTGAACGTGTAATTCATGAAATTAAAAAAAAAACACAATTATGTGAAAGAATGACTAAAATTGGATTAAACAAATACATTTTGTTAAGTGAAGTCATGATGGTCATATAAGTAAAATTATGTCCCATCATTAATGCCATAGAATATGCTTAGAAATAAAATAAATAAATAACTAATTAATTAAATAACTTTTATTTTATTTTAATTTAAACTTCTGAAGCGCTTATTGGAAAAGCTTATATATCTATATAGGCAATAAAAAATATTTTTATTTTTGTAATTTAACATTTCATAAATGTAATCGATGGAAGGAAAAGAAAACGAAGAATAATCGCAATCTATAAATTTTAGAACTTTCCATATTATGAACGAATATAAAACATAAATTTGTTTAAAAATCAAACGAGTTAAGGAAGAAGCTAAATTATTATTTTCTATTATCATTTTACGTTTTTTAAAAAAATATATACAAATTCTATCAAAGTTAAACATATACACTGTGTTTTAAAAAAGTGCTATCCTGTTACGAAATATAAATTTCATTATAGTAGATAAAAGCATGTGTAAACTCGCAATAAAATTTCACTGACATGTGAGAAATTTTCAAACTAGATTTTTAGAGACGTTATTTTTTAATCTTCACCGAAACATTCACTGTAAACAAAGTATACAAACTGTACGAATATCTTCTCACTGTCTGTCTACGGTTTCGTTTACGATGATTAAATGTTATACTCGTTGTTACAGTATTGCCTTGCTACTCTTGTGGTTTTTAATTTATATTGTTAGTTCTTATTGCTCTTAGATATTATTACTGGTATTGTTGTCAGATGGCTGGGACACTTGACAAAAGGAATTCGTCGTATATATAAAGTACCCACTTTTAAAGATGAATTGACTAACACAAACGTAATAAAAATATATATTTATTCAGAGAATAATATTACAATTTTCGCTTTGTCATTCCGTAACTCAATACACATACTTAAAATTCATGACTCAATATATATATATATATATATATATATATATATATATATATATATATATATATATATTATATTGAAATCAAAAGATCCTTATTTTCAAAAATAATTTATATTTAACTTCGAAAAACTAATCAGTATAAAAATATATATGCAATTACATGTACATGATCTAGAAAATTACTAAATAATCAATAGTTTACCTGCATCTTATTAACTGGAAATTGATTCTTTTAAAAAAAACACCGATACACAATGAATGAATGTTTATTAAATTAAATTGCAATTTCATAGAGTCCAAATATTTATTATTAATAATGGAAAGGCGATTAAATTATATATACTGTATATTAAAGTAGTAATCATACCAAATTAAGCTTAAAAAACTTCAAATCTCATTTATCCTAAGGCAAATCTGCAATAGTTATCAGTCAAAACAATATCGTTTTATTTTAACTTTTTTCGAAAATGATTTAATATTTCAACAATGTAATTAAATTGTAAATTGATATTTTTTTTATTCAAATCTAGTTGTATCATATAATTCTATCGTACGAAAATAAATAATTGTTTATAAAAAAAAACTATTTGAGATATTATTAGATATCTCTAAAAGTTTCTATTCATATTTATTAATCATTTATTTTGACCACAATGCAAATATTTTATGAAGACCATTATAAATGACTATTCCTGATTGATCGTACATTTTTTATAATCGAACTTCTGGTAAATTAATTGAAAATATTGAGTCATTGAAAATAACAAAGTAAATACTTTCGAACCAAACCGATGATTAAATATAAATTGGAAAATATTAAATGGGTGAGTTTGAAGTCTTTTGTAGTATAATTGTTTTAATGATACATTGAATTTATAACATGTATACAATTTCAGTTCTTTAAATCTGTTTTAAAAATAATTTTGCTGCGATTTAAATACTATTTTTTATTGTTATCAACAGGTCTCAATTTGATGTGTAACTTCATCCATTAAATATTAATGAGTACGTTTGTTATTCAAGAGATGCTCTGTTAATTTTCACGGACAATTAATTACATCGACATTTTGGTTATAATTGAGAACTTGTAAAAATCGTTATGCCTAGCAATTGGAAAAAAACACTGTTTTATGAAATAACGTCATAATTATTTTTAATATTTAAAATAAGTAAATAATTTTTACAAGTTTTTTTTCAGTATTACGAAATATTTTTATAAACGGTTTAAGATAGATTTTCAAAAATAAATTGTTAATTTCAAATTATTTTAATAAATCAATAGACAAAATTATTTAATATATTGATAAAATAGTACAAAATTCCTTAAAATACATTATCTTATTTGTTATTAAATCTGCCTAAAGATATTTTTGATTAAAATTGATAAAGAGTTTAAGCTGATATTTCCTTAAATAAGCCTTATTAATATATATATATATTTAATAATTTTATAATTTATTCTAATTTTATTATTAACAGATATAATCGAACATCTTATAATTTTTTTATAAACTTGTCTAAAAATATAAATACAAAACTTTATATCCAATTTCTTTACCAGATAAAGAAATGTGACAGTTACATTGATTTATACACCTGAGCTTATTTATATTTCTAACTAAATGAAACGAGAAATCTCCAAAACGTTATCTTTTTAAAATTAAAAAAATATAGATAAGGAAAGTATGTCACTATATATCTTTTCGAAATTCGTTTATAATTCATTAACCCATTTACAAATAAAAATATGAGAACCGTAATTAAATATTACAAATTCCAGGTAAAACACGCGATTCGTTCGTTTATTTTCTATTCATTACGATCTAAATGTGAATAAACAGAAAAAAGATATGCAAAGTAGTAGATCTACGTAAGGTATATAGTCTACTGCAAGAAAATAAAAGAAAACATCACACAGAAAAAAATACATTAAATTAAAATTAATATTTATAGAAACGAGCAAACGGGCGTAGAGAGTGTGGTGACAACGGTTACTGGTTATAGGGGCTGTATCGTTTCGCGTCACATCGTAACGCTTCTGTGTCTATTTACACGGTTTCCATTCTATGCAAAAGTATGTCGTGAATCAACACACTGTGCCGACTTGTGGCGAAGAACCAAAAACTGCTTGAAAATAATAGACGGCATAAACGTAATTCAAAAGTTACCGCCTTCATAGTCTTTTATTAACTAGATTGTGATTTAAATGTACTTGATATAACTTTCTTATTTATATACTATCAGAGAAGTAACAATTTTAACCATAAGCAACTCTCCGCTTTAAAATTATATCTTCTATTCACTTACAATGTTATGAATTCGGTTTCTGAAGTAAATAAATTCAAAAAATGTACATTTGAAAACACATTTATATATATATATATATATATATATATATATATATATATATATATATATATATGCATATGTATGTGTGAGTTTTATTTTAAATTATTGAACACGCAATTTTTAAAATAATACGTATTTTATTTTTCAATCAGTTACAGCATTTAATAAAATTTGTTGTTTATCAATTAATCAGTTAAAAACAATGGCTTGAGGAGCTCTAATTGTTGTTGTTACAATTTCAATTTTGGTGTTGTTCTTACAAGTTATTTTAGAACTGGGTGTTGTTCTTACAACATCCATTTTAAAACTTGCTGTTACAGAGTGTTTTACTTAACTCGTTCGCTACCAGCGTCACACATATGTGACGACTCGATTTTCTTACCTCAGCCCAGCGTCACAAATGCGTATCGGATCTGTGACGAATTGTGAAACGTCTGGGCTGTGGTGGCGGTTTTTATCCTGAAGCACTGGTAGCGAACGAATTAACAAAGAAACCTCCGGTTTTCACGATTAAGAAATCTTGTTTACATACAAGATTAATAATTGGCTAAGTTGCATTTTCATAGTTCGACATACTTCTCGATACTTATAATGGAAGTATTATTTAATATACCGACACATGTTTGATGGCGTGTGGGGTTTTCGTGGGACTAGCCTTGAGAACGTAATTATGTTACATATAACTTGTGTGTATGTGTATACATCTATATAAAAAATATAAACAATTTTAAAAATAAACATCATTAAACACTTGAAGTAATAAAAAAATCAAAATTTCAAAGATATTGCAAAAAATAACTTCAATAACGTATCTTTTAGAACAAAACACATTTAGCAATAAATAATTTCGACTTTAAAAAATATTGTCGATCAATTTCTTTAAATTTTAAGATATTTGCATTTTATATTCATAAACATTACTACAATATGTGTACAACAATATTGTATATGATATTATTGTCGAATCTTTATATACATATATATATATATATATATATATATATATATATAAATATATAATTTTATTTCATAAGTACAATTATATTCAAAGTTTAAAACAAAATAAACAAAATGATATGCCAAAATATGACTGTTTGCAATAAAACATCTTTTTTATTAGACAAACATAAGCGTATGCATGTATGTAAAAAAGTTCTAAACAAATCACGAACAACAACTCAAAGGTTCAGTCTATACACACAATCACGAGAAAATGTTATCTGCACATTTGGTCGTCGTCTCTTTCGACCACTAATGTTATAAATGCGACAATCTCGTCAGTGAATGAAATGGCTGTGTTTGGTAGAAGTGTGGCAGAGTGAAAAGAATAGGATGACGACAACGTAAAAAAAATAAATTGAATTTCGCGACACGGAAACAGGAGATCCAGCGACATGGAGCATCTGGAACCAACCACACCATCTAACACCATTCTTTCTACCTATTACCATCGACGGCTGGGCCCCGCAAGGCATTGTTCGATCTGTGCCCATAAATAATCTGTTGTAGCGAATAAAATGCCAGATAAATATTGTAGTAAACGGATGTTTTTTTTCTTTGAGGAGTTTGGGGATATTGGTTCGGGTGTTTTTTTTTTATTATTTTGTTTTCGTTGTTCTGTTCGTTGAATTTTGTTTTATAAACAAGCTGTTTCAATGATTCGTATTTTCTAGATATTATTAAAAAAAACAATTTAATCAATATTTTTATACACATATATATATATATATATATATATATATATATATATATATACATGTGTATAAACATACAAATATATAAATAAACCCAATAAAGACTGTAAATTAAAAGTTACTTATTGTCATCAATAAAACATATTTCATTAATTTCAAAAACGAATACAATAAATTAATTATGCATGTATCTTTAAAGAATTATGTTAAAAATATATTCAATAATTACCCTATTTGGGAAAAAACATAAATTAAAATATATTGAAAAATAGACTATGAAACAAAAAAAAATGTATCTAAAAAACTAGTATTCTTAAAAACATTATCGTATAAGTCTTTATTTAATATATATATATATATATATATATATATATATATATATATATATATATATATATATATATATAAATGTATGTATTTGTGTATGTGTGCATTTAATTTCGTTTTATGTAAATAGTAAAAATAAATATGCATTTTACTTATCTGTTAATATTAAGCAAATCAACATCATGTAATTTAAATTTGATAAATTACAAATAAACAAAATAATATAAATATTGACTCACATTTATGTTTAACAACATAAATATTTTTTATAAAAACAAACAAATAAACACACACACACACACAAATACAGGGCGGGGAAGGAGGGTTTGTCTAGAAAGAGAGAGTAAAATTTGATTGTTAATTTCTGTATTTAGTTACTTTAATTGGATCTGCAAACTAAATGTACTCGTTCCAATATAATTATTAAAAAAGAAAAATAATAATCAAATCCTTTACTGCCATAGTAAAAAAATAAAGAATATGAAACCAGTACAAAATCCTACAGACATTCATTTTATGTATACGATACTACATGTCTAGTATCGTATATATATATATATATATATATATATATATATATATATATATATTGAACAGCAACAATATTTTCCCATTTCCAATAGGAGGGCTGTCACAACGGAGAGATTTTCGATAACGCCAAACAGTCACAGCCGCCGGCTCATTCGTACAGCGACATTGCTCCAATTTACTGCTCCATTAGCTAATTGGTGCGCACCATGACGTCCCCTTACAACACTCACACCATCTTTTTTCATCACGTCCACGTTTCACGAATACCCTATACACGACGAAACACCCATCTATTATTATCCTCCACATCTGAGCAATCCGAATCTGTCGCGGCATTGCCCAATAACTGAGCTAGTCATTCATTCATTTCGAACAGACAAGACAGACAATCAGTTTACGAGAGATTTGAGCTATTACCGACTGATAACTTTGGTGATAATAAGAGCTACGTTACGGCTGATATCAGCAAATTTCCAATTCATATGGATCTATTAATTTTCATGAGTATTTCGGATGAACATCGGTCGTCATTAAAGAGATATAAACAATAATTCGATCGAAATGATTGACTTAATTTAACTTATTCCTAGTACATATATAACACACGTCAATTTCTATATGAATAAATTCATCTCTAATACATACATGTATATATGTGTATATATATATATATATATATATATATATATATATATATATATATATATATATATATATATATATATATATATATGATATAAACATACATTTAAAAAAGATCACCAATAGAATTACTAAAAGAAAAATATATTAAATTACTTAAATAGCAAAATTCATCACAAAACTTTCATTAAAGAGGACTAACAAAATTAAATAAAAATTACAGGAGTAATAAAAAAAATACAATAATAATTGATAAATATCTTTAGTTTATTAAAACTTTTAATTTTTAAAATAAATTAAATTTATATTTTACATTTCTTAAAAAAATATTATTTAAAAAAAATCCTATTTTATTAATATAAAAATGTTGTACAATAAAGTAACTTTATTTTATTTTCTAAATGATTTATTGTTATTACTGAGTTATAAAGATATGTATTGTGATTTTTATGAAAGGAAAATACACATGCACATACACACACAAACATATATATATATATATATATATATATATATATATATATATATAATAAATTATGCACATCATTTAAAAAATAAAAAGAAATCAATATTGAACCACGTTCTCATTATGAAAGCAACTCCCATTATCAACTACCAACTTCATATTAAAGTTTCCTTCATCTGAGTCTGTCAACTAATAAAAACAACATAAAAAAATTAAAACAGTGTGTTGATATTCTCGTTAGACGATATATTTTTCAAACATTGAAAAATATTTATAGTAAGTAACAGTCCGATGTAAAAGTTTAGAACAACTCTATATAGCGAAAAACTACAGTTTTAGTTGCGCTGCATACAAAAACTAAAACCGAATGAAAAGTATAGATACTACTTATATCCTCTATATAATCAGTTGCATTGTGAAAGAAGAACAATAGTTTTACATGAAGATAGAGTACTTTTTATTATGTTTATATATATATATATATATATATATATATATATATATATATATATATATATATATATATATCCAAAACAATAAGTATGTTAATATTGTCTATGTGCTATTAATGACATACAAATATATATCAGTGAAATACATATAACATGTTTAATAAGAAATCCATAAAAATCCTGAATTATTTTAAGATAGCACATAAAATAGTGAATACTAACAGTTTGTTTCCAATCAAAAATCATTTCTGTAAAAAAAGTGTAATACAAAAAGAACTTAAGTTTACCTGTTAGTTTTTCACAAACTTTTCATCTCTAATATCAATAAAATTATGTGCATTGCACATTTGGATATTACATAGAATACATTAGTCTCATATCAATTTTATATTTTCTAATAAATTATATATAGTAATACCTCGATTAATGCGGTTTGAAATTTCCAAAAAAAAAAAATTTACTTAAAAAAATCTTACTAAAAAATTTTTCTTGAAAAACATCAAAAAAATTAATACATAAAATTATTTTTATACGCAAATTTTCAAGTTTTCCCTTTTATTATGAAAACATAATAAAAAATAAAACCGAAATCGTATATGCACATTATGCACAACGCATGCGCAGTTCTAGTTTTTTGGTCTATTTTTCTTTTTCTATAAGTTTTCGATTCGCAACTCTAGAAGAAAGTCGATTTTTTGATAATTCAATTTTAATAACCTATTTGAAAATGAATTTAAAATGAATGTATAAACCTCTGATTTTTTTTGTTGATACATACAAACATTTGAATATATTATCCTCGTTTTATTTACTGAAAACCCAGAAAAAAATTGTTTGGAACCAATTAACGTTTTTTGTATGTAGTTAATGTTTCGATTAATTCGGTTTCAAATAGTCCAGCTAATCAGTGGAACCGATTAGCCGGACTATGCGAAGTATTCCTGTAAATATATTTTAAATCTTTTATTTTAAAAAACTTGAAAAATTTTAAGATACTCTGGACAATTCTAAAATAAATTCAAATCCAAATGTAACGCCTAGATTTGTGTTTTATTAAAAATAAACTATACACATGTTTCGTTTTAATAAAACACAAATCTATGCGTCACATTTGGATCGCCCTATATATATATATATATATATATATATATATATATATATATATATATATATATATATATATATATGTTTATACACATGTATGTAAATAAATAAATAATTATAAATGTATAATAAAAACTTTCCTTGTAAATAAACGCACGCATATCATAAATGTTTAAACAGATATATATTGTATAAGTAACAGATTCTTTAGGAGGAACCGACAGCTTTTAAATATACACAATGCCGCTTCGTATAAATCTGGAGATAAGATAAAAAAGAATATCCACTAATACGCCCACTATCAACAAAACCGATATATACCGGCACAGCTGACACACATTCCGGATGCGTAATCTTCCCTCCGGAGTCAAAAACTTTCGGCATCGCTGGGGACTCAAATCGCATTAAATTACATATTTATCGGTAAAATGTGAGGAGGTTGCAGCGCTCTAGCTATATAGCTGCACAGTGAAAGCTGTGTAGTATTGGTGCGAAGCGTTTTGTGATGGTGTCGACTTGAAGTGAGCTACCTGGACTGTCAAAAGCGCGTCAGACCTCACGATGATTGATTCGCGCTGACGATCCCTTTGGCGCCACGCTCGTACAGAGTTTTCGCCCTACCAAATGTGCGCGAATACTTCACACATATAATATTACACAGATCACACATACGTACACACACAACATATGTATATATATATATATATATATATATATATATATATATATATATATACATACACACACACAAACATACCAGTGTGTATTTATTTGTTTCGTTCATTTCGTCGACAATTCGTGCGCCGTTTTACTATGAGATATTTGGAAATGTTCGGTACGTGAAAAATATAATACATTTGTTAGTAATATATCATCGAATGATAGAAAAGTAACATTACTATACGGTTTCAAACGCAATAATCAATATCTCACAACAAGAGAAACATTCTTACATTGTACCTTTATCCATTTGAGTTTAAATATATATATATATATATATATATATATATATATATATATATATATATATATATAAATATCATATAGTCTTAAAAATATTAAAGTTTAATTATATTTTAATTTATCAAAAATCAATTTTTCACAAATTTAATACTAACTATAAGCTACAAATTATATTAATAAATACATAATATATTTTATAAAAAAAACTATTTGATATGTAAATATATATAAGACTTTTTTGAAAATGATATAAATTAATTTTTTTAAAAAAATCATTTAACCCATTTTCAGTTATAGATTAATAACTTTTTTAATTAAACATAAAATCATGATATTTCAATATCAATTTAAATTAGTAGATAGAAATTTAATATTAAACTTTTTTTTGAAAGTAACCATAATCTTTAATAAATTATTTTAAACTATATTTTTCAAATTAATCAAGGTATCATTTCTAACAGAGTTTGAAGATATATTACATGACATTAAGAAAATATAAGATCATCCAAATGTGACGCCTAGATTTGGGTTTCATTAAAAAGATACAAAATATATTTCCCTATACACCACCCTATACACATGTTTCTTTATAATAAAACACAAATCTAGGCGTCACATTTGGATGTCCTTATAAAATCATATAAGATATAAATGGAAAAAGTAGAATTTAAAAATCTATATTTATCCACAAATATGAAGAAAATTCGATAAAATAATATTTCAGTTACATAAAAATTTCAGATCTATTCAACTAATTAAATATACCAATATGAAGTATTTATTTTTTTATATAGGATCATCCAAATGCGACACCTAGATTTGTTCTATTAAAAAAAAAATAAAAAATATTGACATGTTTCCCTATACACATGTTTCTTTTTAATAAACACAAATCTAGGCGTCACATTTGGATATACTTATAATATCATATAAGATATAAATGGAAGAAGTAGAATTTAAAAATCTATATTTATCAACAATTATGAAGAAAATTCGATAAAATAACATTTCATTTGCATAACAATTCCAGATCTATTCAACTAATTAAATATACCAATATGAAGTATTTATTTTTTATATAGGATCATCCAAATGCGACACCTAGATTTGTTCTATTAAAATATATATATATATATATATATATATATATATATATATATATATATATATATATATATATATATATATATATATATATATATAAATACACATGTTTCTTTTTAATAAAACACAAATCTAGGCGTCACATTTGGATGACTTTATAATATCATATCAAATATATTAAATGGAAGTAGAATTTAAAAATCTATATTTATCAGCAATTATGAAGAAAATTCGATAAAATAATATTTCAGTTGCATAAAAATTCCAGATCTATTCAACTAATTAAATATACCAATATGAAGTATTTATTTTTTTATATAGGATCATCCAAATACGACACCTAGATTTGTTATATTAAAAAAAAAAAACACAGAATATAGACATGTTTCCTTATACACATGTTTATTTTTAATAAAACACAAATCTAAGCGTCACATTTGGATGACATTTTATATCTCCTGTTTATTATAGATATTTCAAGAAATGTTCCATAAAGCAAATAAAGAATATGGAAAAAAATGAAATGATGTGTCTTAAAATAATATTTTAATATTACATCAGTTAGTTATTCAATTAAAACGTATTACTGGTAAATAAATAAAAAAAAATGTTCATTTCGAAAGACCGACTTTTGTTATATCCCTTGATTCGAAACAGATTTTACATGGTGCTAAGAATGAAAAGATATTTCACAGACTAGATCAAAAGCTACCCCGGCGGGCTGTCCACGCTCGTAGAGAAGCACGTACACAAGGAAGCATTCAGTCAGTGTAAGCATCGCTCTTTTAATACAATCTTAACGTCGGTCGGTCTCGTAACTAATATGAAATTTTTGTGCCGCCAAGCATGAAATGTAAGGACTGGCGATCAATTTGCTGGTAAAAGCAGGGCGACGGGGGCGGTGCGACGATGCACGGAAAATCGTACAGCTGAACGCGATCGCGGCCTGTGTGTAGCGTGCTGGACCTTCGGGGCAACAGCGTTTATATTGTTTTTAAACAATGACCATTGGCTGATATTGTTGTTCAGTTTGAGGCAACCGTGCATGTGTATATGTATGTGGACGTATTTATGTATGTATGGAAGTATATGGGTGTGCGTTATACGATTTTTTGTGAAAAAACTTCTAGTTAATAAAATTTGTAGTTATCGTAATACAGTATATAACATTTTTACACATTGCTTCTATTTGATAAAGCTTTAAAAGTGACACTAGTTATTATTCAAGTTTTCCTAGAGCGAATATTATTTTTGTTAGCCATCAAAATTTGTTTATACAGTATTTATAATTAAAAATAAAATTGATATCAAACCGTTAAATCAAAAAAAAATGCCATTTTTAATACCCTATTACTATAAAAATTTTATCTAGTATAAAATCCAATAAATTTTCTAGTTATTGTCAATTGACATAAAAGCTTAATAAACAAATAATAATTTATTCATCAAATTACAATTTATTTTTGTAAATATAATAAAATTAGAAGAAAACAATATGAAAAATTAACATTAAAAATAATAACTGTTTTTAATTAATCTTTTTTTTAAAAAAATATAATTTCAAATAAAAATTCTAAAATTAATTTGAAAAATCAATTATTAACAATAAATATCAACATTAAACAATTTTTATATTGCCATAGACTAATTATTATTACTATTTATTAATTCAAAATAGAAAATAACATTAATACAAATATTTTCAATATTTTTGTTATTATTTCAAAACATTGTATAACAGAAATAAAATATATATATATATATATATATATATATATATATATATATATATATATATATCATCTTAAAATATAGTAAATAATTTATAATTTACAATCATTTTTTCTAACATATATTCACATTTCACTGAAATCCCATCTCTTTTTATGAATTAAATATCTGTTTTCTATTGATAACTCCATTTAAATTAACTTAAGCAATTACACATACCAGTAAAAAAACATGAATAATAAAAATAAACAAACAATGGAGTTTCGCTCCAATTACCAACAATGGCAAAAAAATATTAACGTGATTGAACACAAACAGGATTTTGATTGATATTAAATTTCTGGTAGTATGTAAATATTTATGTATATTTACTGCTTGGGGATCAGATGTATTCAAACAATATATATTCATACATGAAAATGAAAATGCCAATACCAATAACAAAAAAAAAGTAGTGGAAATAAAAATTAGAATAGGTCTATCATACAGTGATTGAGATCATAATTAAAATCAATTAGTATGTAATGATCGGCAGGAAATCACACGAGATTCATTTTCAATTCAGTCCATTTATATGATAATATGTAATGAACAAGGATTTCAACGATGAATTGAGTAAGGTCTCGTTCATTAATAGGTTTGAATTTAAAAAAATATTTCAAACATATACATATAATTAAATAACGTTCACAAGTATTAATTTAAAAATAAATAAATAGCTACACATTCATGAAATATTAAAAATAACTATCTTTATGACTAATTAGAAAGTTTAATTTGTTTTTTAAACATTAATGTAAATCATAAATCAAATACAAGTATAAAAAAGTTAATTGGCATACCTGATAATATTAATACAGCTGATGATCACACGTTGAGATACATAGGCCATATTTCATTATTTATCTGAGGAGAGAACAAAACATGAAAGATAAAGGAGAATTTGAAATCAAATCATAGGAGAGGTGACATGTAAGGAAGGTGCAGAAAAAGGTAATTAAAAAAACTGTTGACTATTACTGTTTAAAAATATTATTTTTTTAAAAAAATCAATTACACATGATTAAAAATTTAAACTTTATTTCATAAGTTTTCAAAAATTTATTTCGAATAATAATATATAAAATAACAAATGTTTACTTAAAAAATACTTGAAGATTTATGAAAAAGTACACATATTATAACAATATAGATTTATTATGATTAATAATATTAATTGAAATAATAATACTAAAAATAAATAAAATGTATTTTAAGAACACTTTATATAAAATATGTTTTAAATGTAAAGTTTTTTTTTTTAAAAAAAATAAAATATAATATATATTAATGGTAAATATTCAAAGTATACAATTTCAAATAGTTAAAAATTAATAACCATTTTTTTAAAAATAATATTTTAGTATTAATTCTTTTTAGTATCCACTAAATAAAAGATATTTAAATATCTTAAACTATAATAAAATAAAAACGTTTATTATATTCACTTATTGAATTCTTAATAAAATTATAAGCATTGAAATAATTTATTATTTTTCTATCTTTTCAAAAATGATCAATTGACACGGATCGAATAAAAACTGATCATTGTTCTTCTTCCAACTTAATCGTATTCAATATGAATTTTTGTAATGCTTTTAAAAACCAGACATAAAAATGCTATTAAATTTTCGAACTAGGAACAAATAATAAACTCGTAAATTTTCAAATAAAAATCCCGTTTCACGAATACCGCCACAAAATTTACTATAAATTTTTAAATGTTGGAAATAAAATCATCTGAATATACACAAATCTGCACTTTAAACTATAATTAAATATTTTTATTATGGACAACTTATCACCGTTGGCACGCAGTCGTATTAATATGACATATGTATTCATATTGGAAACTAAATTACGAATATGCAAATTCGCAAAAAATTACGATTTCTAATTTGAAATATTTTTAAAATATATTAAAATGTCTTTAAACGAACAGGTAATCCTGATTCTAATATCTTACCGACAAATATGTTCGTACAAGATTTATATTAAACAGAATTCATACGTAACAAAAATCAATTGCGGTACAAAACTAGTAAAGGTGAAAAATGGAACGTGCTTTATTTTTTTCAATTTACACGCAAATTAACTACATGGGACTATATTTAAAGCAATTTAGGAAGCAATTAAGTTTTTTTTCTGTCACAAAACTTGCTCGACACGAATATGTCAGTTATTCCAATACAAATCGATTTCAGCTTTTTGTTTAAATACGAATAGAAAAACATAAGGACACGAGACACGAAGAGCACGACTTGAATGTAATTCGATACACAACAAGTACCATAAAAATCTGTTTTTATATTCGAATTACATTGATCTCAACAAAAAGATTTGTAATGAATTAAATTATCTATTTCGTTCGAACGAAATCACGTGACGAGCTGAATTTTTTAATAGATATCTATAATACGATGTAATATATGGTTTAACTCATTACTTTACTATAACTGTACTCAGTACTTTATCTTATGATGGTACTATTATTATTTAGTCTAGAAGTAATATCGGTTTTTTATTTTATATTTTCACACAAAACATATTTATTTATATTCAAGAAATAAATAAATATTCAGACTTTCCTTTTTTAATTATCCTTATAAAATTAATATGTTACCGCCAATGCCCTAAAAATAAAACAGTTCTTTTGGGATACCAAATCATTGAAAATTACCTATTTAACAATTTTAATATCTTTTGAAACCTCTAAGAAATAAGGAGACTGAGTCTTTAATTACAAATATTTCCAAAATAAATATGACCTTCAATTGAATAATAGAATAATATCATTTTTTTAGAATTTCATATCAGTAAACTTAATCTGCAAGGCATTATCAAATCAATCATCAAAATTTATAAAAAATATAGCTTCAAATAAAAAAAAATGTTGATATATAAATACATATGCCAAAATTTAAAATAGTTTAAATAAAATATATTGTTAAATTTATTTATGTTTTGCCTTAAAAATTTGTTATTGTGATTATTTCCTTTTTTAAATCAATGTTTTTGTACATTTTTTATAGGAATACAAAGTTGAGCCTTAAATCGACTGTCAGGTAGATGAATATTTAATATCCAAAAACATAGCTAAATGAAAGTAAACATTAATGTATACATACGAGTATAATATTGATTTATTCAAAAATATATTACGAAATTTATATTTTTGGTAATAATATATTTATATGTAATCTTATATATATATATATATATATATATAAAATTATTTTTCAAAATAACGATAGAGTCGGTTCCAATTACAATTGACACAAAACATTTAGTGAATGTCATTTTAACGATCGAATAGCCAAACTGTAATCCTGATAATCTATTACTTATATCGGTTTGTAGTCAGGACTTTGTCAGGCTTTGTCGGTATTAACGTTCTGCACGAAACTGTTCAAACTTCCTTTTGCACTATGCGTAAGTAAAATATAGTCTCTTTCATGACATGGTTAAAGCTTTGTGCAACTGGGTAACGAATATAAAAATAAGAATTAATTCGTTTCATTAGGATGATAATTTCACAATAGAAAAAGTATGGAGACTATAATGTAATTAATTAATAAGACACATTTAATCCAAATTTTACAAATGGAGATTTTACAGATTTGTTTTTTAAAAGATCACATAAGTTGCTCTAGTTATTTTGATTAATTAAATGTTTATTAATTAAATATTCAACATAAGAACTGTGGAATATATTAGAATTAAAACAATTTGATAAAATATTGTATGTCTTTTAATTATTTAA
The DNA here is from genome assembly GCA_029203775.1 of Neoneuromus ignobilis. Taxonomy (NCBI): domain Eukaryota; kingdom Metazoa; phylum Arthropoda; class Insecta; order Megaloptera; family Corydalidae; genus Neoneuromus; species Neoneuromus ignobilis. The sequence continues at coordinate 7,913,021 of CP092093.1, read as the reverse complement.
ACAATAATCAACTTTATTCCAAATACTAGTTTCTATTACATTGAGGAATATATATTAAAAAAAGAAAAAAAAAACAGAAAATTCATATACAATAATTGTAAAATGTATGAAATATTAAACAGTAGTTTACAATTGTCACTAATTTATAATATTTATACTAAAAGGCTTAAGCATACAAAATAATTATTAATTTTATATGACTACAGATTCCTTTATATATATATATATATATATATATATATATATATATATATATATATAATCAAACAACACAATTATTATTCAGATTATTTAATTGATTTAAGAAAAATCATGAAAATAATTGCATTCAAACTGTATTAAGGGAACCATTTTAACATATCTTTCCTATTAGATCATTCATAAATCTCGCAAATCATAAAAAAAAAACAGTTCATAAAACCAATAACTATTATTTAATTTTATTTAAAGGATACTTACATTTATTTTTAAACAAAATAATCATTTATTACATTATTTAAAATGTCAATGATCAAGTTGCGAGTCTAACTATCAATTGTTTAAATATGATGATATTGTAATCTAACATTAACTGTGCCATCTACAATTATAAATAGAACTAAAATATAACACGTTAACATTATAAAATAATGTAGAAATTTGTTTTATCAACTTCATTACTGACATATTGATTTATTTTTTTTGGATAAATAAACATTTATATTGGTACTACTGAGAAAAGTCTTCGTTTACCTATTTAAATTTTGATGTGTTAAGTTTTCATAATAAGCATTTAAGATTATGTTAACAATATTTTTTTAAATGTTTTTTAATTGAGTTGATATTGGATATATAATTGTATAAGTGTTATTTTAGTTTTTTTATATTATTATTAAATAAATTTACTGCAAATATGCCAAAAGCTGTCAAGAAAAAAGCGCCAAAAAAACGAGCTAATGGTTATAGAATGCCAGAACGTATTCCTTTAGGAGAAATTATTACAGATTTAGGAAAAAATAAATGGATTATAGGACCATCAATTGGTGTAGGTGGTTTTGGTGAAATTTATTCTGCAGCTGAGTATAATGAGAAAAATAAACCTAAAAATTATGAATATGTTGTTAAAATTGTAAATATCGTTTCACTTTTTGGTTTGTAATTTAGTACCTATTTTTTAAAAAAATATTTTTGTCAGGAACCTCGTGAGAATGGACCTTTGTTTGTTGAAAATAATTTTTATATGCGGAATGCCAAAAAAGAAGACAGTAAGAATATTTATTTATCACATCCATATGTTGTTGTACATTTGTTTCAATTGATTTTCAGTATCAAACTGGATGACATTAAAAAAAATTAAATCGTTGGGAATGCCAAAATACATAGGCTCTGGCACACATGAATGTAATGGTCTTAAATATAGATTTTTAGTTATGGAAAGATTTGGTCGTGATATTTGGAATATATTTTTAGAAAATGAATGTTCTTTCCCTGAAACAACTGTATTTCAAATTGCATACCAAATTGTAAGAAATGTGAAATATATTATTTTAATTAATAACATATCAGTTATTTCATTTTTTAGTTAAATGTACTTGAATATATTCACAGCAAAGGATATGTTCATGCAGATATTAAAGGTGCAAATTTATTACTTAATGCTGAATCAAATGTATTTTTGGTTGATTTTGGTTTAGCTTCTCGTTTTTCTACAAAAAAGTTTGAAAATGATCCAAAAAAGGCACATAATGGAACTATAGAATATACTAGTCGTGATGCACATAATGGAGGTATATTATTTTTAAATGAATTAATAACATAAACTAGAATGTCTATTTAGTAATTTGTAATGAAAATTTTTAGTTTCAACTAGAAGAGGTGATTTAGAAATACTAGCTTATAACATGTTGCATTGGTTAGGTAATAATTTACCATGGGAAAAATTAACTGATGTAAATGTAGTGCAGCAAGAAAAAGAAAAGTTCATGTCTAATATACCACAAGTCTTAAAAAATAAGTTTCTTAATGTACCAGGTACTGTATAAAATGAATTAAAAACTTTTAAAATAACATTTATTTGTAATGTACAATCTTATTCAATAAACTTTGTTATGTTTATAAAATATAATATTTGATATGTTTCAGAGTCACTTGCAAAATTTTTTCAATATATTATTTCATTAAAACATGACACTGAACCAGATTATACCAAATGTCGTAATTTATTCCTAGATGGTATTAAAAATGCAGGTGGATCATTAAATAGTAGTTTAAATTTCTCATATAAAAATAAAAAGACTCCAGTCCAGAAAAAAAATACTCCAAAAGTTTCCAAGTTATCTGATAAACGATTTAAGAGTCTTTCACCAACTGAAATTGAAGATGAATTAAATTCTTCTGATGAAGAAGAAAGTAAAACCTTGAAAAATAGGTTAATAAAATACAAAAAATATATAAACAAAAGTAGCATTTCAAATTCACCAGATATTATACCAGAAACTCCCACCCCACCAAGAAAAGTAAAAAAAATTAAAAAAGTTGTTTCTCCAAGTAAATCAGGCCTTGTAAAAAAATCAAGAGTGGGCACTAAAAAAGTAATCCCCACTGAAAAAGAAAATAAAGCATCTTTTAAGAAAATTATAAGAACTCGAAAAATAGTAAATTATAATGAAAGTTTAAGTTCACCAGAACTTTCTAACTTAAATATAAAAACAACTTCAAAACGTATTTTAAAAACTTCAAGTGATGAAGCATCACCTACAAAAATCAAAAAAACCACAAAATCAAACAATGAATCAAGTTGGAAAAACTTTCCAACCATCAATTGTAATGTAAAACCTGGAGAATATAAAAAAAAAATAACAAAAGATAAGAAGTAAAAATATTTCAAATTGTATGTATACTGATATGTATTTTTTTAATCAAATGTGAACATATTTGAAAACAGGGATTTTCAGTATTCATTTAATATATAAATTGATTTTAAATATTTCTTGAACATACTGTGTATTTTTATAAAAATAAATTTTTTTAATAAAACAACGTGCACAGTTCATTTATAACTGTACTTTTCAAATATTAGAAATATGAATTTCTACATTATTTATAATCAAATATTGTTTAACATATGTAAAAAAATAGATGAAATGAAAGTAGAAATACAATTATTTGGTATATTTAATTTATTATTACATTATACATTTAACGTTTTGTTTCATGCACATATTTTTTTTTTACTTTCAACATTTCTTTCATATTAACATTTTTAACAAGTATTCTTCTAATAGCTATTTTTAATTAAACACATTCTATTTTTATTAAAAATGATTAAATGTATTTGTAACAACTAATTTGTTTTTTAATTCAAAATTTTCACATTTTTTCCTTTACAAACATCAACTGAGGAAAATATTTACAAAATTACTACTCATTAGCCTTTATTAATAATTATTTAAAAAAATTAATTTTATAATTTCTAAATAATGTAATTCTAAAAAATATATTTCTTTAATATTTAAAGAAATTTAGTTTTGTAGAATTATTTAAAAAATAATTTTTGTCTAAAAAAGTACCGTTTAATATATATTATTTTTAAACAATCCATAGTTACAAACATGTTATACTTATTTATCATTTATGCAAGTACAATTAAATTTTAAATTATATGCAAATTGAAATTTTATTTTTACTATTCATAGTATTTATATATATTTATATATATATATATATATATATATATATATATATATATATATATATATATATATATATATATATATATAATTACACACATTTATACATAAAAGAAAGTATTTTTCAATCTGTTTTACAGAATAAGTATAAAAACTTTTCATCTGGATTAGCTGAAAAATTTTTTATCAATCTTCCCAATATTAAAATATTTGCACTAAAAAAAGCAATACTCTGTAACCAAATCAGAAAAAATGTGTTCTTTCCTTGGAACTCCAACATATATGCAGATAATAACCAAGCAAGTTGTGCTATTCCCCATATTAAAAATAATTTTAACCAATTATAAAATGAAAGATTTAATTGCCACAATAATAGTGGTAAAATTGAAATAAACCATATAAAGTATTGTGAAGTCACAACAGTATTATAACTAACCATTAAAAATGTTTCAATGAATAATGCAAAATACAATGACTGTTTATGTAAACCATATCTTACAGAAGCAACTAATAATAATACAATATTTGGTAAAAGAGTAAGAATTTTTTGCCAAATTCCAATATTTTTAATATCTGCTGTCAAATAATGAATATAAAAAAATACTGAAAAATTGTGCCTGCTATCTTTACGTACAAGATGATAAATATATGTTTCGTAAAGAAATGTATAACCGTACATTAAATAAAATACAACGGTAAGGAATATTAATGAAATTAATGTACCAACAATTAACAATGCTTGAGAACTATTTGGAACCAGATACAATAAATATTTTTTTTTAAATATTGTTCTTTTCTCTGGTTTTATTACACTCAATTGGTTTTCATTAATTATTTCTTTGTTGTCACTGGACACACAAACTATATTATCTGAATAAGTTTTACTTGAAATTTCATAATTCAATGAATCAGTGCTAAAACTACTTAAATGCATAAACAAAGATAAGCTAAACATTATTGGATATAATCGAATATGGATAGCTAAACCATGTAATAAACCTGCTATAAATATTTTATTATTTTGTAAATAATATAAAGTTAGAAGTACACAAAGAGAACCTACACTATCAGCATTCCCTCTAGTTGAAATAATTATAGAAAATGGATTGTACAACCAAAACAACATAGCTTGATTTGCAATATTACTTTGTTCCAATCTATATTTTTCATTTTCTATTTCTTTGTTGCCAGTTATATAACAATAATTTGTGAAATTTTCCTTAACAATTTTGTAAATTAATACTCCAACTATAAGGTCTACAAGTGAAAACAAAATTTTTCCAAAGCTAAATTGAAATATAACATTTGGTATCAATAAGTAAGCTATAATCGGAGTGTAACGATATGTATGTCTATCATATGGAGAATTATATGACCACACATGTCTTGCAGCGTCTGTAAATACTTTGTAATCTATATCTGTGTAGGGCACTTCTGAAACTCTGTCATGATATTCACTATAAATAATTAACATTAATCTCACACAAAAAGATATTACAATATGATGTTTGTATGATAAAGCTAATAGTGCATTAATGATGCTATTAAAGTACATTTTTTATAGATCAAGTGCACTTTGTAATTAAAAAGTTTTTACTGAACTATAACACCACTAATTACTAAAGTTTTGTGTTAAGTTTTTTTGCTGCTTGTATCATGCAAGATTTAAATTTTTCAAATTCATTCTTACAATCATCTTTTCCAACAGAATCTTTGTTTAAAACACAATTGGCATATATAGAAGCTGGACCTTTGCAATCAGCTAAAAAAAGTGGGTATTTTCTAAATCGGGCTTTTGCTCTTTTCACTGACTCCATATTTATATTCTAAAACTAAAATTGCATACGAATAAACAAATATAAAAAAAAGTGAAGGGTATTATTTACTTTAATCGCTTCTAATTTTTCTAGGTGGCATCATTTCATGAGCAGGACGAAAAAACATGTCATATATAGGACGTGACCAAAATATTAATAAACTTGTTGTCACAAAAACAGCTGAGAATAATTTTGGATTTCTTCGGGCCCAGGACTGTTTTGGCAGAACTGGACTTGTTCTCTTAGACATCTTTTTGTTTATCTTCTGATGTGTTTATACTCTTTTCTGTCTTCTCGGTATTTTGCAAATTACTTGTTTTAATACCTGAACAAGAAATACTAGAATCTGCCCACTTTACACAACATAAACGCAATTGCTCTATTTCAAATAAACAGGATCCTTCTTGAAAATTTTTTTCTAAAATTGTTTTTATAATTTCTTAATTATTTAAAATTAATGGCTTTTAAACATTATACATAAATATCACATATAAAATGATACGTTAATATATATAGAAATTAAATGATAATGTTTATAAAATTTAAGGTTATAATATGAAAATACCTTTTAAACATTTTTGAATTTTACAAGCGAATGGTTTACAATGATCTTTCATATATAAGAAAAAATATTATTAGAAATGTAATATACTATTAACACAACTTTTATAATAAAATTATTTCTTATATAATTATACAACACTTCTTTTTTCATTCATCTACCAACTTGATAAAATATGTGTGTATGTAAATATATATATATGAGAGTCGTTTGATAAGTATGGTAAATTTATTTATTGTTTAATTTAATTAATTAATTTAATTTAATTTTTCAATTTAGTTTTTCTTACTTTTTTACCATACTTATCAAACGACCCTCCTATATATAAATTGTTATTCATTTTACTGCAATATTTTAATTATTTATATTCAAAATAATTATTCTTTTTAATTTAAAAAAAATTAACCATTAAAAAAATCTTATTCAATATTCAAAATAATTTTAAAGATATAAGATGAATTATACATATACTTACACTTATGTAATTTCATATTTATATGTATAAAATCGTAACAGTACTAGATAAAATAAATATTACAAATTACGTTTAAATTGTAAATATATTTAATAATAAATTTCATTTAAAATATAACAAAAATTAAGTACACATACATAAAAACTTCGAAATTCACTCTGTACATCTGTAACTACAAAACTTATTGAATAACAATATTAAAATAATTTCTTCCTACTTATTTCACATTACAGACTTCTTAGAATATTGGCGTCTAATACTTGTGATAAAACTAGCATTCCAAAACTTGAAATCAAAAAAATACTTGCTGGAATACTGGCTAGCAATCTGTAACGTTCATCTGTAAAAAAACATTTTTTTTTTAAATAACACTCTAAATAAAATTAATACAAAACATAAAATTAGTATTTTCATATTACAATGTATATATTTATGTGTACCTGTCATTGCAATAGATTTTTTTGTAGTAGCCCAGCCTAATGATCTCTGCACAGCCATTTTCCATTTAGTATATCTTGTATCACGTTCTAAAATTGCCATTTATAATGAATATGAGTGAAAAAGTATAAATATCAACTAATTGCTTGTCTATGACTTTTCTATATACCTTCATCAGTCGTTGTTGGTAGGAATGTATCACTAGGAATGGAAGAAAGTCGATGTTCTCTCATATTCCAAATTTTTACACCTTCTGCCTGTCCTGCTGCCATTGCAACACCTAATGCAGTAATATCTGGTGTTTGTGCCCGAACTAAAAATATTTTACAGAAATAAAAAAAATTAATTCTTAATTTTCATTATCTTACAGACTGGAACTCCACTGATGTCTGCTTGGAGTTGCATTAATAAATTATTTTCTGTCATTTTTCCATCAACATGTAATTTAGTAAGTGGAAAACCACAATCTTTATTCATAGCTTCCATAATATCACGTGTTTGAAAACAAACACTTTCTAATGCTGCTCTAATTATATGTCCTTTTGTAGTAAAAGCAGTAAGACCACATATTATTCTGAAAACAAAATCAATGTGCATATTTTTTTAGAAAAGCTTATATAGATAAAAACAAGTTAATGACACTTAAATTTTATTTAATCTTACCCTCTAGCATCTTTTCTCCAGTACGGTGCATAAAGACCTTTAAAAGCAGGCACAAAATAAACATCTCCAGTAGAAAAAACTTCTTGAGCCAATGCTTCTGTATCTTTACTTACATCAGAAATAAGACCTAGATTATCTCGTAGCCATTTCATTGCAGCTCCAGCAACAGCAACAGATCCTGAAGAAAAATATGTAAATAAAAATATAGTCTACAAATATCTTTTGCAATACTATACCTTCTAATGCATATATAGGAGGAGAATTTTTTCCCATTTTATATGCAATCGTAGTTACTAATCCATGAGATGACTGCACTTTCTAATAAAATTCAGTATGTTTGTGTGTGTGTGTATATATATATGTATGTATGTATGTATGCATATATATATATATATATATATATATATATATATATATATATATATATATATATACATATATACACACATTCAAACATATTAAATGATTTGTAACTATGCTTACTGTAGTTCCTGTATTATATAATAAAAAACAACCACTTCTGTATGTGTTTTTTGCTTGTCCTTGCTTTAAACATCGTTGTCCTACAAGAGCTGATTGTTGATTACCAAGTATCTGTATACATTATTTTGATTTTAAATAAGTTATATGAATAATTTAATTTAGAAAAAAAAACATGCATAAAAATAGAAAAATGAAATGTTATTTAACATAAAGTAATTATAAGAGACAAAAATTCACGTTTTTTTTTCAAACTTAGAAAACAATGACCAAAGTATATTTATTTTAATAATTTAATTTTAATTATTTTCCAAATTCAAAATATATGTTACAATAGAATTGTAAATTTTAAATATTTTTTAACAAAAAAAAACATACACCAGAAATTTTTATTCCCTCTAAAATTGGCCAATTCTTAACACAGCCATATATTTCAGAACTGCTCTTTATTTCTGGTAATATATCAGGTCGAATGCTAAATGTTTTACATAAAATTGGATCCCAGTTTAAAGTATCAATATTCATTAGTAACGTCCGAGATGCATTTGTAACATCCGTTACATGCTCGCCACCATGGATACCACCGGTTAAATTCTAAAAATAATATAAAAAAAGACACAACTAAAAAACAAACTATAAATTCGTATTAATTTACCCAAACTATCCACGTATCAACTGTACCAAACAAACATTTCTTATCCCTTATACTTTTTCTTACATTGGAAACATTATCTTTCAACCATCGAATTTTTAATGCACTAAAGTATGGAGAAACAGGTAAACCAGATAAAGGTTTTAAATAATTTTTATTATTTTCTGGTAATTTTGCTAATATTGTATCAACGGTTTTATCTGTCCTTATATCATTCCAAACTTTAAATGAATAAAATACATTTTTATAAGAAATAAAAATTCTGGAATTTAAAAATTAAAAATGCAATATTACCTATAGCATTATAAAGTGGTTCTCCTGTAGTTTTGTCCCAAAGTATTGTTGTTTCCCTTTGATTTGTGATTCCCAAAGTAACAATATCAGAAATATCATATCCTAAAATATAACATAAGTATATTTTTTGTAGATATTTATTCTAATAAAAAAAAATATTATAAATTACAAAAATCACCTAAAAGATTTAATTTTTCCTGAACATTTTTTACACAATATTGTATTGCAGTTAAAATTTCTTTTGGATCCTGTTCAAGCCATCCTTCTTGTGGAATTTTTTGTTCTATATCAGTTTGATGACTAGTTAGTTCCAATGTTTGTTCACTTTTAAATACCTTTAAATAATTTTTAAAATTAATAGGATACCTATACTTTTGGAAAGAAAAATATTTAACAAACCACAAACTGAATAGTCTTAGTTCCAGCATCTATTACACCTATTAACGATTCCTTTTGTTCCCTTGGTGAAAAAACAGGTTCTGGCATTGTTACTGTATACATTAATTACTCATTAAAATGTAATTTAAATATTAATTTTTAATAGACACTACTAAACTGATATTAGTTGACCTTTGAAACTGTAATTAATAATCTTTCACCTACATACATACATACATACATACATATATATATATATATATATATATATATATATATATATATATATATATATAAATGTACTAAATTGAAATTTTCATAATATTCATAAATAATATGATACATATACAATTTTCTTATCATTCATTCATTTTTAAGAAATATATTAATGAATAACTTTATCCAAAGTTCAGAAAATTGAACTTTGATTAATATATCATTAATCTAGAATGATTTTTTTCTATTACTTTTTTACTTTATTTAAATGCATTTTAATTTTTATAGAAGGTATATATTTATTTTGATAAAATAGGTCAATAAATGATTTTAAATAAATAATCTAAACATCATATAAACAGAAAGATAAGTAGTTGCTTATTCTATGTGACTAGTGCATTATATATTATTTGTTTTAAGTAATACTATCTTATGAATATTATTTCATTTGAAATTGTGAATGAAAATTACATTGAAATTACCTTTTTTAGGCGATTAGCCTCCTTAAACAGGAATTGCATAACTATTGCAAAATTTACTACGTGTAAAAATAATCTCAGGTGTTAAAACATGGGAATCTTATCGAGAGAGATAGGTTAACAAACTGAATCAGCATATTTATTATTAATTCATTTATACTTGTAACTTTCAAATTATTATCTCTGTCGAACGTTTCTGACTTGAATTGTCAAAATTTGCATTAAAACAGAATAAAATGTTAACATTACTGCCAACATAATGTGTAATTTTGCTGTGTCGATTAAAGTGTAAATTTTATCAAAAATTTAAGGGTTTCGTAGCAGGTGGTTGAAATCGATTAAAAAATAACAATATGTTTGAATGTGATGAGTTTGATACAATTTAATTCCATTATTGAAATGAATGTAACAGGTCGTTAACTAGTCGAGGTTATTCTCAAATAATATAAATTAATCTCTATGAAAACCGAATTAAAGGACTGTGGTTGTGATGTCAAGTGCGACGCTATGTATCGTCAAAAGATAAATTTATTAATATTTTTTTTAATGCTAATACAAGTGAACGTGAATATTTAGTGATGGTGTATAATTATAGTATTGATAGTGATGTTTAAATCTTATACTTAATGAATAAAATTGATCAGAAATATCTGCGGAAATAATGGCAGCCAATCGCAGTCGTCCAGTACAACATAAACATTTTACAACAATATTTTCTAAATTACAAGGTGCTTTTTCTGAAGCAATGGCACCACCAAAATATACCACAGATAAAAGAACATTAGATAAAACGTGGAAGTTAATGGACAAAGTTGTAAAATTGTGTCAACATCAAAAAATGAATTTAAAAAATTCACCTCCATTTATATTAGATATTTTACCTGACACTTATCAAAGGTTGCGCTTAATTTATTCTAAATACGAAGATAAAATGATTGTGTTACACTCTAATGAACATTTTAATATATTTATTATAAATCTAATGAGAAAGTGTAAACAAACGATTAAATTATTTAAGGAAGGAAAAGAAAAAATGTTCGACGAAAACTCACATTATAGAAGAAATTTAACAAAATTGAGTTTAGTGTTTAGTCACATGCTAAGTGAATTGAAAGCAATTTTTCCGAACGGTGTATTTACTGGAGACCAATTTAGGATCACAAAATCAGATGCTGCAGAATTTTGGAAAAGCAATTTTGGAAACAGGTAATAAAAATTAGGATTTGATTAAAATGAAATGAATATTTATTTACATTATGTATAACTTTTAATATTGTTATTGTGTATATTTCATTAAAATATATTAATTTGACATTTACAAATGTACGAATAATTGACATTTAATATTTATTTGGTTGATTGTATTATGACGTCATAATACCGGAAGTATGATCATAATCGACGCCTCACATCCAGGATGTAAGGAAAATAGTTTTGGTAACATTTTTGAAATGAGTAAATAGTATTTCACTTGTATTGTAAATGTCAAACAATTAACTGATGTCTTTTAAAAATTTGTTTAATTTCTTTATTATTATTTTTTTTTAATAGCACTCTGGTCCCTTGGAAGTTATTTAGACAACAACTAAATAGTGTTCATTCTATTAGTTCAGGTCTTGAAGCAATGGCTTTGAAATCCACAATTGATTTAACCTGTAACGATTATATATCTAACTTTGAATTTGATGTATTTACTAGGTAATTACTGAATTAACTTTTAAGTATGTAAGCTCGGTGTTTTATTTAATTTATTTTCTCAGATTATTTCAACCTTGGGGAACGTTATTACGAAATTGGCAAATATTAGCAGTTACTCATCCGGGCTATGTTGCTTTTTTAACTTATGATGAAGTGAAAGCAAGGTTGCAAAAATATATTAATAGAGCTGGTAGTTACGTGTTTAGACTGTCGTGTACACGTCTTGGACAATGGGCTATTGGCTATGTTACTGCAGATGGAGAAATTTTACAAACTATACCACAGAATAAAAGTTTATGTCAAGCTCTTTTAGATGGATATAGAGAAGGATTGTAAGTGTAACATTAGTTTTCAGTCATGTAATTATCTAATGAATAAATATATTTTTTCTTAGTTATCTATATCCCGATGGACGATCATTAAATCCTGATTTATCTTGGGCTGTTCAACCAAGTCCTGAAGATCATATATCTGTAACACAAGAACAATATGAGCTCTATTGTGAAATGGGTAGTACTTTCCAACTTTGTAAAATTTGTGCAGAAAATGATAAAGATATAAGAATTGAACCTTGTGGTCATTTGCTTTGTACACCATGTCTTACTTCATGGCAAATAGTAAGTAAAAGTGTAAGAAGACCTGATATTGACATAATCATAAAAATATTTTTACCATCTTATTTGTTCCTATTCAAATTAAATTATATTTTTTTTGTTATTTTTCTACAAAAAAAAATGTTTATTGATAATAACATTTGTAATTAGGATTCAGAAGGACAAGGATGCCCATTTTGTCGTGCAGAAATTAAAGGTACTGAACAGATAGTAGTGGATCCATTTGATCCCAAACGGTCTATCAATAGATCAAAGTTACCTGGTGGAGGTACTGGTCCAGGAAGTGGCATGATAGGAGTCGATGATGATGATCTGGACCTAGAGGTATCGTCAAGCACTGGGGCTGATGTATAGCAAGCGTTACATTATGCGAATGTGTTGTCTTGCTTTCGTGTGATTTCACATGCTTAATTTATTTTTTGCAATATAATATTTGAGTTTTGTAATCATCATTTTTAAAAATATGTTTGCAATTGGCTAAGCATGCGTGGCGTTTTTAAGAATTATAATTGGTTTTAATCATTACAATTCTTTAGAAAGTTTTAAAGAGTGCAATTATAAAATGTAGTGGTTATCTACAGTGTGAATGTTTTTTGAGATTGAAAAACATTAAATAGCAAACAGTTTTTATAAAGGGTTTGTTTTTCTTATGAAAAAATACTTAAAAAGTATAAAAGGAAAAATTTATTCACAAATCTTATCAACGCAATCAACAATATTTATACTTATTTTTATTGATGTTAAGTAAATCATAAAATACAGAATGATTCATCTTAATCTCAATTTGTTGCATATTCTTCAAGATTATTAGTATGTCTCAGGTAAATATTGTAAAATCATAGAAAAGTATTTTTAGCATAGATTGCATACATGTCATTATTTTTGGCGGCAAATTTAAGTAAATTTAATCTGCTTTCCTTTCCCTAAGAATTATAAACAAAGATCTTAAATCATAAATATTTTTATTTATTTATTTTATTAAATTTGTCAAAAGTTATTTTCATTTTAATCAGCATCTTAAAATTTATTGTAACAAATATTAATTGTTTTTAAAGAAAAATTTAAAACACAATCATTAGAAGTTTGTTTTAATTTTTACTTAAAAAGATACATGTGCAATAAAGAGATTAAAGAAATTGTCTTTTAAGATTGTTGCATGCTACTTTTTTAATAAATAAAACTGAATAAAGAGTAATATAAAAAAATATAATATAACATGTACTGAATATTTTTTTGATATAATCTAAAAGTATTTATTAAGGTTATGTACTCGTCATTTCATTTACAATTTAATTTCTTAAGTTTTTAGTAATAATAAACTATTTAATACTGTGTTATAAAAAAAAATCAGACAAAAATTTTATTTATGATGATAGTTTATTTATAGTTATTGTCAAATTATGTTAATGATTTATGGAATTGTGTTTAATCTTATCATTCCAGTGATTTGTTAATAGTATTGCTAAATATTTTTAAATATGCTGTTTTTTGTTCATTGCAATAAAACAGTCATAAAGTTTGGTGGATGGCTTAGTTCATTGTGCATGTGTTTTTAAAGAAATATTTTGTGCTTCTATGTTTGTGTTTATATATATATATATATATATATATATATATATATATATATATATATATATATATATATATATATATATATATATATTATGTGTGTGTGTGTGTGTAACATGAATGTGTATATATTGTGTATTAAAATAATCAAATGGAAAATATTGATTTTATTACTTTGTTAATAAAACAAATTATACATTTTAAGTAAAAGTAAATTGTGTAGAAAATTCAAAATAAGATTAACAACATAATGATTGATTATTCAATATGTTTACTCTTATTTGTTAAGACTACTTCATTCACAAATATTTACTCAGTTTTTTTTTATAATTTTTTTTTTTTCACAAAAGATTAGTTAAACATGCATTCAGCTATCCACCAGACTTGCATACTTGTATTACAAAATGTAGTATTAATTATTTTGTAATAAACATCACAAATGTGATAAAAGTATTTTTATATCTTTAAAAAAATATTTTTAAAAATAAAAATTTAAATATAAATGTTTTTTTTTGAATTAATTTGAAATGCATGCATTCTAAATATAACTTTTTAAAGGTTTTATAGGAAAAAAATGTCCAAAAAAATCTTATTACCTTTAGTTCAGTTATAGTTATCTTGAAAGAAAAATATAATTTATAATAAAAATGGTATGTCATTTTTATTGCCATTTAGAAATAACTTCAAGATGCCATGTTAAAAACACATACATGTACACAATACAATTATTGCAATTTAATGCTTAAGTTGACAGTTATTATTTTCATTAACTTTTTTTTATTATTCTTATTTTGAGTTTAAATAAAATGCATGTGTTGCATGTAATATTTGGATTCAGTGTTATATGTGTAAGTGTGCTTAATTGATTAAAATGTAATACTCTTTTAATAATCAATTATTTTTAAAAATTATTAAAATTTTATTATTATTTTGAGAATTACAATTAATTGTATTTATCAGTTGTATTATTTATTTTTAAGCTTCGTCTTTTATTAAAAAAATAACAAATTAATTTTTTACTGTAATTCTGTAGGATGTTTTTTTTAAGAAAAAAAAAACAATTTAAACCATAATCTATTTAATTAATTATTTTTTTAAATTTCCATTGCTCTGGTTTATTTTAAGATGGGATACTTGTAAGTTATAATCAAAGTCTATCTTTATGGAATAAAAAATCGGTATTGACAAATTGAATAACAGTTAAATTTTTCAGAAACTATGATTATTAATAATTTATAATTGATTATAAATATAAAAACATTGCATGATTCCTTAATTTAAAATCGTTTAGGTAAGTATTTCATATTAAAACATGTACTGAACAAAAAATTGGGAAAACTAGGTGTTCTTTCATAAGTGATAATATTTTAAGAATGAAATTAAATGGTCCTTTCAGGATAATGGGGAGGTATGGAATTGTGCTGCCAGTAGCTTGCAAGCTCTTGCACTTTCACCTCGGTCAGAATTATCGGTAAGTGTTACTGACGACAAAAAGCAGAATGTTAGGTTTATTTTAGAAATTATTTCAGACCGTTCCGAGTCCAATGATTTCACCAAGAGCGAGTCCTCGTCCAACTCGCCGCAGTGTGACTCCTACAGTATCAGGCCCTCCACCTTTACCACCACGTAAAAGTTCTCCGACAACAGAACAGGGTAGTTCTGTAAATAATGTACATCGTAGTGTTGTGAATACTCACTCTCATAACAATGGTGTTCATAAATCAGCAAGTTCAACCTTATCTGATAATACGTATTCTTCAATGCAAACTCATAAACATCGAATACCTTTAACAACACAGTCAACATCTCATTCAAACAGTAATAGTACTGATAATTCAACATCTGAATCTAGTAATATGAATATATCAAATGTAAAAAATAATGATGAAATGAAACAAGTTCCTACCAATGTTAAAATTCAAAACAATCAACCAAGTACAAGTAATAAGATTGAATTGAGTTCTCCAGAAACAATTTATGGAATTATTGATACTAGGTATGATGTTCCAAAATGTATAGTAAAAAATGACATCATATCTCCTCCTCAAATACACACAAGGCACCGTTCATGTCCAACAATATCAGCTGGAAGTGTATATAATGCTCCAGTCAAATCAAACACAACTCCAAGTTTTCAGGGTTCACCTGATAATGAATTAAGTAATATAATTGAAGAACCACCATATGAAAATATACGAATTGAATTGCCGCCGAAAAAAATCGAAACCAATAAATATTTGGTAAATCCTTTAAATGAAGTTAATACAGTAGCTTATGCTAACTTAAATATAGATTACATTAAAAAACTTGTTTCGGAAGGGTATTCAAAAGATGTTGTTATTCGAGCTTTGGGAATTACTAGAAATAATATTGATATGGCGGGAGATATTCTGCATGAATTTGCCACGAAAAATTCGTAAGACTGGTACAAGTAGCTGAATTATATTTGTTAAACAATGTTTTTAAAAACAGTATTCTGATATTACTTTTTAGTATACAGTACAATTAGATCTATCATATTTTACCTCAGGAACTTAATTATTTTAATAAAAGAAATGTGGCTTTACGTATGTGCATCATATCTAATTTTTCTTTTTCTTTTTTGAATATTGTGCTTCTAGTTAATCTGTTATGCTAAAAGTAGCAAATATATTGGAGATAGCATTATCAAAATTTTAAATTGTAGGCATAGTGTGATTATTTTTTGGTACCAAATTTCATATCATAAACTATTTATTTTTAAATAAAGTAATATATTATAAATACTAAAATTTCATATTGTTATTGGATCGGAAAAAAACAGTAAAGTATTATGAATCCAATGTTTTAAATCATATTATTATATAATACATGTTTACAGGGTCTGTAACTTTATTATCTGTACATTTAGATTACTTTTATAATACTACCTCCATATATATATATACATATATATTCCTTCCTAATAATTTTTTATGCTTTTTCAGTATATTAATTTTAGTCACAAAAACACATTGCCAAAATAAAAAATAAATTAAGACTATTTTTTTATGGTCTTTTAATTTATAACACCTATAAAAATAATTTGTATAATATGTAAATAAATTATACTCAATATAAATATATATTTGTATAAATTACTCAAAGTATAATAACTTATATTATTTTAAAATCAAAAATTGCCTAATTTATATCAATATCAAAATGTACTTTATATTTGTATATTTAAAAGTATATTAAGATGTTTCAAATGCAATAATTGAAGATTGGATAACAAAATGATGATTGATATTAAACCTGAAAGAAGGTGTTTATAAAGCGAATGTATATTTTGTAGAAGCTTTATATGCTTCAACATGTAAATTTTAATAAAAAGACTTCATAGACTGTCTTCTTTTATTTATTGTTGCTATTTTTAAAAAAATACATGATATTAAAAAACTATTGTATTAAAAATGAGATGTTAATTCATCGATTTCTGCTATATCATCCAATATTTCTTCAATTTTAGTTCCAATTTTTTTTGAAATCTAAAAATTATAAAATCGAATTAAAAACATTTTTTTCAAATATAATGCTTTCAATTTGTTTATATTTAAATAATAAATTTAACTTACTTCTAACTTTTCTGATGAAGACAAATATAAAAATTGCCATACTAAATCACCATCTATAATGCTTCTAGATGGATTTGCTAAAAGTTTTCTTCGACTTTTATATGTTCTAAAAATAAAATATAATATTAATGATTTATATGATAAACTGGTTTGAAATATTCTAAAACCATTGAGAAACAAATTTCTTTCATTTAGAACTTAATTGTAAAAGTTTAGATAAAATAATCCAAATTTATTTTACAAACAAATTAATTACAGAACCAAATTTTATTGATATTTATATTATATATATATATATATATATATATATATATAAATGTTATAAAAATAAGTATTTAACAAATACTATAAATTAACAAAAAAATAACATTACCTAAAAGATTTTGGATTCAGTCCTGCGGTATGTTTTCCTTGAAGTACTAAAACATTCTGTAACATTAAAAGCCGTCTATATGTTTTTTCATTTAATGGCAAAATATAGCCAAGTCCACCATCCAATGTAGCTATAATAAAAATGTTTTATTGTGAAAATGAATATGAAGAAACTATTTTATAATTTACCAAACATAGTAACATGTTTTCTATCAGCTCCAATAAAATGCTTCTGATCATTTAATGAGGTGTTTTTACATCTAATTCTGAACATTGAATTAATTAATTGTCCCAAATGAAAATCAGCCTTTCGTAAAAGACGTTGACCTAAATTAAAATTTTTGCTTTGAAAATAAAAGTAGAAATCGTAAAAATAAAATACAATAATCATGTAATTTTAACATATCTGTTATCTGTTATTTGTATTTTACAATACAAGTATTTTTATAAGTGTGAAAAATAATTATGTAATTTCCTACAAAGTTTATAATTCTAAAATTTGTCTTATTTTTTTATTTAAATAAAATATTTATTGCAAATTATACTGTTTTCAATATTAGTTACGAATTTGAAAATCAAATAAGTTCTTTACCACCGCAAGATTCTCTAGCCTCAGGTTGATACATATATAAAACAAGATTTCTTTCACTGTCTGAAATTAAAAAACTTAAATTCGAATTGTCTATTAAGTATTCTAGAGTAAATACTTCACACTGACGATAATCCTAAAAATGTATATAATAATTAATTTTACACATATTTTCTATTTAATAACTTTTACACACCCGACTAACAAGAGAAAGTGTTCTATATTCATCTTGGAAACGTAGTAAAGATATTGATTTGTATACATCGGCTACTAAAATTAAACTTTTAATACTTAGAATCTGGTGAATGTAAATTTGTGTATCAATGAATGCAACACCAACTAAATCATTGTCTTTTAATTGCCAAATGTATATCTACAATATAAATAGAAAAATTAAATAAATACAAATGAATATACACACACACATAATATAATTAAATTAATTAACCTTTTGTCCTACAGCAGATACAAGAAATCCTAAGACTTGAGAAATGGCTGTAACTGGGCCTTTTTGATCTTTTGCATATATTGTTTTAAATCTGTTTTTTGTTAATGGCTGACCTGGTTCAGGAACAACTTCAATAATATCATATATAAGAATCTAAAATATAAATTTAAATAATAATTAAATAAATATACCAAATAAAACTAAACTTACTCTGCCTCTTGACGTTATGTCTTCACCATAATTGTAATTAGTTCCGACAGCTATATAACCTTTTAAACCTGATCTAGTACCTTCATATGCTAAAGACACATTTTTTAAACATGTAACATGTTCCCATTCATCCAATTCAATTCGAGTATTAGGTATTTGTTGCCATGAAACAGGTGAAAATAAATATATCTGAAACTGCTGCTGAAGTGGGTATGGAAATCTGAAAGAATAAATTCCATTTAAATTTTATTTTTAATAAAAATGTCTAGTAAAAATAAATACAGAAGCTCATTTTTTTAAATTTCAAACAATTAAATATCTTTTTAATATAAATAGTAAATTGAAAAATATGTAGCAAAAATTTACAAGATATACTATTTACTCTATACAATATAAATATATAATTTGAGCAAATTTTTAAAATATGATAAATTTTAATATACATATATATATATATATATATATATATATATATATATATATAAATGAAAAATAAATGACTTACCTATCTCCACGGTCTTCTTCAGTTAATTCTTTATCTTCACCATTAAATCTATAATATTTAGTTGATGGTTCTGCAGTTGCACTAGCAACTGCATATGTTCTTGATTCAATATGATACGCAACATGAAGTACAGAATGCCGCAATGGTACTTTTCTTACTGGCCACGGAGCATCATAGCTTACATGTTGTGCCAAAGCACAAATTGTAAGTTCACCTTTTTTATTAAAATATAAAAATCCTTGTGGGCAATTAACATTATTAAATGATGCAAAACATGTCACTTCTCCATCTATCCACATAGGATGGGTACGTAATTCACCTCTATATGTTAAAAACAACCAATATGGTCGTGCACCACATATAAATATCCCGTTGTACCCTAAAAAATTAATACATAAATTCATAAAATATGTGTTTAAAAGTGAATACATAAATTCATAAAATTAATGTATGTCAAATTTCATTAAAAAAAATAATTACCTCCAATATTTGAAAAATATCTTAATTTGCAGACACGCTCTTGCAGCTGATAAAAATCAACATTTTCAGTATCAATACGACCCTCAACATCTTGTGAATATATGATACCATGATGATACTTCTTAAATCTTATTTTTAAATTTCCACGGCTAAATCTAAAAACTTCATAAATTAGTAATTCATTTTCAAGTCTAATTAAAAGCAATGGCCTTGATCCATGATTTCCAAGTGCAACCATTTGTATTTCTTTAACTTGATTAGCCTTATTTCCATCACCACTACCAGCAAGATTTGATACATTCATCCAAGAAGGTACAGACTCTAAACTATCAATTAGTACTTTACTTCCATGAGCAATGTTTTGTATTAAATAAGAAAGTTTAAAATCTGGTATAGAATATATCTCAAGGTTTAAATTTTCTCGCAGTACGCATAACCAGTAAGTTGGTTTATGTTCTGTTAAATATTTTTTCCACCAAGATGATTTTCGTTTCTGTATATTTGTTGAAGGAACTGATGCAACAGTAGGCATTTGAAATGCTGAATCATCACCATATAATAAATCATCTTCATTTTCTATGTTAGGTTTAGTTAAGTTTTCATCAAGAATAGTTGTATCATTATATTGTTCAGGTAAATCTTCTAAAATTACACTTGAAAATAATCCACTTAAATCTCTATACAAACATAATGTTGATATTGGAGGATTCTGAAACAAATATTATTAGTTATTTACAATTAATACTAGAATATTGATAATTCCACTTTATCCTTTATCTAATAATTAACATATGTAAAATGTATGTGCCACATATATATACAAGGGTCGTTTGATAAGTATGGTAAATTTATTTATTGTTTAATTTAATTAAATTTTTCAATTTAGTTTTTCTTACTTTTTTACCATACTTATTAAACGACCCTCGTATATATGTTTGAATGTATTGTGTTTATTACTAACATTAACTATTGATGATTTGCTGACAACTAATTTTGTAGATCCTCGGCTTTCTCTCAATGACAGAATAACTACTTGACCATCTGATGACATTACAGCTAAATAAGGATCAGAACTTGATGCATGAACAATAGGTGAACCAAAATCAAGTGGAATATGCTGTAACTGTTTAGCTCCAGAGAGTAACCGTACTCCTGAAGTTGTTACTTGTGCTATGTATTTATTTTTTCCTAAGTTACAAGCATATACTGTTGGAACTGATGTACAAAATCCTGAATTTTCTATTTCATTTATTTCTTGTCCAGTTTGTAATACCTTGAAAGTAAAATTTTATAATCAATAATTACAGTTATATATTTTAACAAAATTAAACTTAATTCTTTATAACACACCATTGTAGAATCTTCTTGAGTCAATATGAGAAAAGCATGCATTGTTTCATCATGATTTCCAACAACAGTCCACATATTAACAGATCCAGGTAATTCAAAAGTGGTCACTACTTGTGGACGAATAGAACGTTGTAATATACATAAAGCACCATTTTTTCCATAGCCACTAGTTGTTACTAATTCAATATCATGGTCAATATTATTTGCATACTCCTCACTTAAAAATGCCGTTTCTCCCATTGTTATCTCTCCACATGGACCAATATTTAATAAACTATCACACACCTACAATATTTTTTTTGAATTCATTATTATAAAATAAAAATATAGAAAAAAATATAATCATTTTTTAATTATACCTCAAATACATAACTGGTGATTTGCACAGATGTTTGTTTTTCATTGCCATACACTTCTAATTCCTCTGGATCTCGAATATCTAACACATCACTAGGCATTAATTCACTTATTGAATCTAATTTAGCTCTTTTTCCACCTCGAGAATTATCAGATTCTTCAAGATTTTTTTCATCAAGTGTAATTACTTGATAATTTTCTTTTTCAGTAAATTTTAAAAGTAAAGAGTTTCCTAATCGTGATCCCAAAAACATATAATTATCTTCACAAACACAAATACAAGTAGTAAGAACACTAGCAGCAGCTTTTTCAAAATGAAAACTACGAACTGATCTCATACTATCAGCAAACATAGTTAAAACATATAATTCACCACCTTTTAAAGAAATAACAAGTTGGTCATCACTTATAAATGTTACTTGAGAACAATCTAAACTAATTTTTAAATTTTCTTGTGGTTCTGAAATATAATTATTTTGATTACACACATACACACACACACACACACACACATATATATATATATATATATATATATATATATAAATATGTAATTTACTTACTCAAAGGAAAAGTGGTACATGTTTCTGCAATACTATTTAATGCCACACCATAAGGTGGTACACTTTGATTTAAATAAATAAGGGCATTGACTGCAATTATTAATGTACCACCAAGTGGTTTTCGGACAGGTACGGCTCTAACACAATCAAAAGGTAAATTTGCTACACTCCAAATAATTGGATGAACACGTTGTGCAATATTTAATGATATTGCAACCATACAACATGTATCAGAACGAACTGCAACACGACTATGTAAAAAATTTACATTACAATTTATTATCATTATTATGAAGATAATATAAAACATACATTTAATAATAATATAAAACATACCCTGAAAAAGTTTGTACAGGTTCATAGAGTATTAATAATGTAGGTTCATAATACCCATATAAAAATTGAATATCAACAATATTATCAATTTTTTCATCCAAATCCTTTAAAACAATCATGTAAGATGACAAAATTGGTGATTTATTAGATCCTGATGGATTACTTAAAGGTTTTACATCTAATAAGTCAGTTTCATCAAGATTATTTTCTTTCCGAAATGGTAATACAACTATTTTTGTTCCATATACTGTCATAACAGAACAACGATTTTCTGGATCAGTACGAACCATCGGTATTTGATGATGATGAGTCCATCCATCCTAAATTATATGAAAATAACAAATAATATGTATGTGTGTGTATATATATATATAGATATATATATATATATATATATATATATATATATATATATATAAATAATTTATATGAACCTTCATTTCTTCATCTTCAAAATAATGCAAAGATAAAGTTTTTAAATCATGATTATCTGGATCATATTCAACAACTGATAATTTTGCATCACGAAAACTAAGTAATAGAGCATCTCTTGATGAATTTGCTAAATTCACACACTGCATTGACATTATATTACCATTTAGTACATATTGAGTTAAACATTCAAGTTTCATTTTAGGGAGTCTATTTTCTACAAAACAATAAATAATATATAACACACATATTAATTTAATTATAACTAATAATATACCAGAATGATATTCATTGCGGTTTTTAACATCGATATCAGGAATAAGGCGAAAAACTTTTATGACATTTGTACTAGCAACAATTAAACTTCTTTCTGATCTGTTAAAGAAATTGCAACTTAATGAATGTTCAACTCCGGTTGCAGGATGAGTTTGTTTGCAAATTGAAAACATTTTATTTGTATACAACTTTCAATATAACCCCAATATTTTTTTTATTTAATAGCATCAATAAACAACGCACTTAGTTATACAAAATTCATTTCATAACATATTACTTTTGTACTATTTAATCAATTCTGACTAAAAAAACTCATTTTATTACATTCATTAAAAAAGGATCTTTTGAAATTATATTGTGTAGAATTCTATGCTTTTTATTTGCCATACAATTTATAGTTTAATATCATAGATTAAAGATTTTTTGAAGTGTATTCAATTTTTAGGTGTTGATCTACACATAGAATAAATATTTTATTAATCTATGGTATTAAAGAACAAATTTAAAACTAGAATAGTATGTTTGGAAGATGAAATTTAATTTTTATTGTAATAAGTGTTTATTTTAAATCTCAATTTTGTTCACTTTATATTTAGTATGGCTTATATATCTCTACAATCACTATTTTTAAGGTATTTTAAATAGTAGAATACTTTATAGGTTCTTTAAGGTTAGAGAGATATAAAAATTTTATGTTACAGGTTTAATTTAACATCATTTGGAACAAATATAAATTTATATAGATCATTTGCAACAAAGTCTTCTCCTTTACTCTTTCAAATTTCACCCCAACTTTTGTAAGTTCTTTTTTGTAAAAAAAAAATAAGAGTTCTACCCAAATATATAACTTCTGTGTAACGTTATTGTTCAAATATAATTTAAATATATTTTGACTATTAAGTATTTAAATAAAATTTGAAATTTATTATAAATTTTGTAAATATAATTTGTTATTAAATATTTGGAATATGATTTTAGTGCTGAACCTTTAAAAAAGAAAAAGAAAATTGATCCACAAGTTATTAAACAAAGAGAAGAACGAAAGAAAAAGAAAATTGAAAAACAAATTCGTAGATTGGAAAAAAATGCTCGCCAACTAAAACCATTAGATGAACTTGAAGTACCAATGCATTTAGTAGATAATATAAAGTAGTTTATTCATAGGTGTTTTAATATTAATGATATCTTTGTTAAATATTAATATTTTTAGGCAATACAGTAGAAATTTACCGCCACTATCTTCACAAATTCTGGAAGAATATGTGTTATTAGAAAAAGAATGGGCTCGTTACAAAAGAATGCAGCATTTAGCTGACATACAAAATATTGATCGAATCATTCAATCACAACAAAAAGCATTAGATGAATTAAGAAATGAGTCAGAAGAATTGTATCAAGAGGCAATTCAAGTACAGTTATATTAGAAAATCGTTTGAGAAAAGTTTTTAATTGAATATTTTTTCAGATTGATCTCAAGTTGCTTCCATATACCATAAAAGGACCTGTTGCAACACCACCTATAAAAAATTATGATAGTCCTGATGGAGATTATATTAATATAACAAAAAAAT
Organism: Neoneuromus ignobilis; assembly: GCA_029203775.1. NCBI lineage: Eukaryota > Metazoa > Arthropoda > Insecta > Megaloptera > Corydalidae > Neoneuromus > Neoneuromus ignobilis. The sequence goes on along the minus strand of CP092093.1, from coordinate 7,887,933 downwards.
GGAATTAATTTAGTTATTTTAATGTGAATGTATAATGTATATAAATTATTAAAAAAAAATTGTAATTTTAATTGTTATTTGAATCAAAAATAGTTTTTTTCCAGTATTTATATATTTGTAATGTTTTCACTATGACCTGTATCAATTTTATTTAATGGTATAGTAGATATCCGCAATTTGACTAATAAAGTTTTTGTACAATGCCGGTAGATGTCAGTTTAGAAATTAATGTATAAACAATTATTTTTTTTAAAATGCCAAATAAAGTCAATTATAGTTTATTTCAAATAATTACTATTTCTTAAAATATTTATTTATATTTCGAAATTGACATTTAACAAATTTGATATTTTATTTGTGTATAAATTAAATAAAAAAGTCATTTAAATGAATATATTTGTTTAAATTTTTGGTTTTATTTTCAAATCATATAAATATTGTATATATATGCATGTGTGTCTTTTTAAATAAAGCAAATAAATTTAAGTTTATGTGTATTCAACTCTGAAAAGAATTTTTTTTTAAATAAGTGTAAATAATACAAATATTTTTAATTATCATTTTATTTACGAATTAAAAATTTATATGTAGTAAATACAAATATCACAACTATAAATAAATATAAAATTATTAAGCATCTTACACATACTTTATACAAGATTTTTGCATAGCAAATAATTGTTTCAATACAAATTATTTTTTTCACATATACATTAAAATATATTTTCTTTTTATTAAGATTAATTATATCATTTATGAAAGACCTGTTTTCTAGTGTTCTGTAGTTAATTACCATTTGTTATTTAAAATGTAGATATGCTGTTTAAATGTAGAAAAATGTTATAATAAATAAAAATTTTCAATTCAACATTCATTAATATAGCAAAATATTTTATTTGAAAGTATAAACGCGATATTTAAAATATATAATACATTGCATTTCGATTAGATATATATATATATATATATATATATATATATATATATATATATATATATATATAAATTGATATTTTAATTATTTATTTCATTAATTTATATTTTTAAATATGTAAAATGTAATAAATATTATTGATAAAACAATTAATATTTTAGATTGAATTTAAAATTGTAAATAAAAGTATATTTTGAACTTTATAGTTGTATATTTTTATTAATTGCATATTTTATGTACTTCTATTTATTTATATTAGTTCATTAATATTAACAAATGTACATTTTTTTATTTATTATTTAAATCTTGTGTTTTTTAATTTGATTTCAAATTAATAATTGCGTTACAAGTAATTTAATACAATATATTCTTATAAATAATAATAAAATAAATAATAAAAATATTAATCATGATAACTTTGTATGTTCACATTAAAAAAATATCGTTTGAATACTGTACACATCTTCAGTCATTTATACATGTCCATATTGTACATTTTTCTTTATTATCACAAAAGTTTATAAATAAAAAGTACCTCAAATACGTGTAATTTTATTCTTAACATATTTTGTATTCTTGTTTGCAAATTGGACAATTATTAGAAGTTTTCAAACACTGTCTAAGGCAATTAGCATGGAACAAATGATGGCATGGAGTTATTCTTGCTAATCTCATAGGACTTAAACATACAGCACAAATATCGTCGAAGCCGCTTAATTCCTCTTGCGTTGCATGTCGGAATGGAACAAGTGTGTTTCTTTGATCAACTAAATCTTTGAAACAATGTAAATATGCATCTTTGCATTTTAAATACATATTAAAATAGAATGCAACAAAAACTAATTTAAACTGTCCATATAACAGAAGAGGTAAAGCAAACATAAAAGACATAAAAATAATGACACCGTTAAGTAATACAGGTGCATAGAGGGTTTCTAAAGATTCGAAAATATCGAACTGAAAATACAATAACAGCGATTTAAACAATTCAACAAATACTTTTTCAGTTGCCATATAAAAGAACCATGTAATTACTGTATATGTTGTTGTTGGGTGATAGTGTTCCAGTTTTTGTTCCAAACCAAAAACGAGTAACATAAATATGACAGTGATTATAAATGTAATGGCTTTTGTTAATTCTAGAACAACTTTTGTTGCTGTCATGGCTAGATGTTTAACATTTGATGTTTCTGTAATATGCACATAGGGAGACCAATCTTCTTTCTCAATAAGTTCTTTTACGTAACAGACACAATAAGATATTACATTGTAGAACATTAATGAATAGAGGCTTGTAACTTGACTTTGTGTTGCTGTTGCTTTGTGATCTGTGTTGATAACGCGATCGCAGATGATGAAAAATGTTACCTACAAAATGTACACATGAATTATTTTTTTAATTTAAAATAAAAAGTTTAACACATAATTGATTTTTGTGAAATAATGCTCATTGTTCTATTTATATAAATATAAATAAGATTGTTATATTTATATACATATGATACGCATATTAATAAAGAATTAAACTTATTTTTTATTAAAAATGTATTATATATGTAATTCACCATTGAAATTAAATATTTTAATGTATTCTGAACATTTAAATACTCTTTAATAATTAACAAATACATATTTGAAAATAAAATAATTATTTATAAAATATGATTATTTTTGTATTTAAGCAATTGAAATTTTTAATATAAATAATTATAATAAAAAAATGCATTTTTATATATGAATTGTATGTATGTCGATTTTAAGATATATATAAAAATAAATATGACAATAACAATTATTAATTTTATCAGTCAATAATTGCTGAAGAGTATATTTTTATTGACATTTTTGTATTTTTAAATAAATTTGGAAATAATATTTTCACTATATTGAGCTATTAAAATAATAAACAAAATTTGTAGGTAAATAAAGATAATTTGAAATAGTGGATTTATTAATTAAACAATTTATTTATTTATAAAACATTTGTGAACATAATAATGAATGAAAAAAAGTTATGTATATATAAAATGTAAAATTAATGAATATTTTTCATGTAATACATCGTTGCATTGAATGTAAAAATACGAGTTAAAAATATATTTATATTGATATTATTTAGATACACTTTTTATTTCGTATAATATATTAATTTATTGTTGGTGTATTGCATTAAATAATAAATAGAGAACTAATTAAGTACTTACCTGATTCAGTAAGGTAAATAAATTATGCATTTTGAAGAAAGCTTTTTCGGATCTATCTATTGGTGCATATACTTTTTTGAGAAATTCAGTTACTGGGCCAGCCCATTTTTTAGCAAGTTCTGTGGAATAATAAAGATATTTCAATAATGTGATTAGTGCACTTAATATTTGTATTATTTGAAAGTATCGAATTAATTTTTATATAAAAAAGTGTAATATATAAAATATTTTCAATGAAAACGTGAAAAGAAGGTAATATTTAGTGATAAAATAAATGTAAAAAAATTTTATATTAGTTGAAATATTAAAAATCATTATTCTTTCGAATATTTTCATTTATTTTGTTAATATGTAATAATTATTTTCAGATTTATCGACTATTAAAAATGAATTACATGGTTTTCATGGATTTAAGAAGAAAATATATGTAATTTTTCATTTATATTATATTTTTAATATCAATGCTAAATACGAAAAATTAATGTAACGAATACATTTTTTCAATTTTTTGATTAATCTCATATATATATATATATATATATATATATATATATATATATATATAGTATGTCACTTGCAAGCATAAATTAATGTCATTTTATAGATTAAAAATATCCTCTAATGCCAATCAGTATTTAATGAAATTCAGTCGTTAATGAAGATATAAATTATAAAATTATATATTCCACAAAACCCCTTATGTATTCTAATTAAAAATGTCCATTAAATATTGACAGCGAAATTTATGACGTCATCTTAATGTATATATAAAGGGTTAATATTCTTCCAATAGACGTAGTCATCCTTTCTTAATATCCAGAACATCATCTCTGGAAAAATCCAGATCGAATAGAATCTGGACTGTACCATTTAGATCGGTGAGTGTGTAATTACACTTATTATAATAATTTTATTTTTTAATTTCGTATTTTGGTTTTATTTTAAATTTATTTGTTACAAACTGTGTTTATAATAGAAATAATTCCATTTTTATATATGTATATATCAACATTTCTGTATGTGTTAAAGACATTTTTTTTAATGTTGAATTATGTTTGTTTCATGCTTAAACATTATTAATTTTTATGTATGCAATATGTAACATATTATTTTTTAATAATAGAAAAAAAATATCAAAAATATTTTATTTTTTCTAAACATTCAAATTGTTTATCTTTTTATATCATTTATTTTTACATTTTATTAAACAAAAATTAAAGTATAAATATTAGTGAATCTGTCGTCGATAATAAATTCTTTTATATAAATTCAATACATTTTGTTGTCATTTGATAGTTTGAATATTTGATGAGTTTTAACGAATATTGTAAAAATTGTATCAAAATTTATATTTCATTACGAGATTATTTATTATATTAAATTTGCTAAAAAATATCCAAATTTTATAACTGATATTCGAATCATTTATTATTCCTGTTATAATAAAAAAATAAATATGTAACTTCTACTTACGTGTTAAAAATTCCTTAAATTGGTGTAGATCATTGGCATAAGCAGGACATTTTCCTTTTGCGGAAACGAGTAACGGTGCTGCTAAACAACTATACGTTGTTAACCAACTGAACAATGCCAATAATAAAGGTATTGTACTGTGAGAAACATGTGGCATAACCAGCACCACTGTTAATAAGCACACTGTAAAAAGAAAAGTAAAAAATATATATCGATATTTTTAACGTTTTGTAAAAGAAAAGAAAAATATATTAAAATAATGATAATATGTTTAATACGATACATTTTAATTACTATTTTTCTATATAAATTTGTATACATTTTTTTTTTAATAAACATTTCTATTATTGATTTTGATCATTTAGTATGAATAGGTATTTGATTAGTTTATATTTCATTTTATTGATATTTATGTATTTTGTTGTTAAATTAGAATTAAACAGTACTAATGACATTTTTTATAACATATATATATATATATATATATATATATATATTTATAGATAGATAGATAGATAGATGGATAGATAGATAGATAGATAGATAGATAGATAAATAGATAGATGCATAATTTTTATATTTACAAATCCATTGAAAAATATGTAACACTGCAAACATTATTTCAAAATGCTTTTAATTTAAAAATATATACATGAGTATTATATAGATCAGTGACCCATTACATTCGAACGAAATGTAAAACCTATTTTATGAAACATGACATGGAACATCTTTGTGTAGTTCGTTCAACTGCTTTTGTCTAGACGCAAAAAATATTCCTTAAAATTTCTGGACAGGTAATTTATTTTTGTCTGTTACTCTGTACGAATGCTCCAAATAGATATAGGTAAATATAAAATCGGATTTTTATTTGGATATCTGCCAATTCCATTCAGAGCATTGGCTTAAAGCTGTTCAGTTTATCAAATTGCACTTATTAAAAATATCACTTTATCAATTGATACTTATTATTTATTATAAATAATGTCATGTTGATTTTTAGAATTTATTATATATATATATATATATATATATATATATATATATATATATATATATATAAAGAGGAATAACTGTTTAAATTGAATTTTATCACAATGAAAAGTAGGAAAATATTTCAAAATAAATAACTTTATCCTAAGTTAACAGATCTTTACTTACAGAAACACGTGGCTTTATAATTAATTATGTGTATAAAATCTAAAATTAGATCAATCTATAATGTATTTCAATGTTACATTTGTCATTTTATCATTTTGAGTTGTCAACTTTAATGAATTATTTAATTTTTTCTTATAGTTATTGTTACTAATATATTTACTTATTTATTGATTTTATTTATTGAAAACAACTTAAAAAATGGTAATTACTCATATCTAAATTATAATATAATTATAATATGAAAATGTTTATTAAAAGGAAATACATAAATACATATGTACACAAACAAATACACACACATATATAGATTTTGTCTTAAGAGACTGATGAAAAGAAATTTTATTTAATATTTCCACAAGGCGAATAAAAGTAATGTTGAAAACTGTAATACGGAAATAATTTTGAAAATTATAAATAAATATTTTTGTTTTAAAAACTCACAAAAATATATAGATATATTTGAAGATTTAATTAAATTACTACATATATTTACTTGATTTTGATTATTCTAGAACAATATAATAAAGATGATACATTTGGCTTTCATCCATAATATAATAAATACATGATTTTTCATAAATAATACAGTTCGAATGGAAAATACGAATTCATAACAAAACAGAGAACTATTGTTCTTGATCCCAAATTAGAAATATTGTCATTTATTTATTTAATATATAATTTAATTAAATTTAAACTATATATATATATATATATATATATATATATATATATATATATATATATATATATGTATGTGTGTGTGTGTGTGTTTGAAAACAGCTAAAAAAATAATCTCTTTGATATAAATTAGTAGCTACCGATAAATAAGTCACATTTACGTATTAAAAAATTATTTTTATGATTGTTTATAAGTTATTATATTTTTATTTATATTTTTTTTCTTGAACTGATAAATTCTTTTACCGAGTCAATTAAACTACAAAAAAGTCTTTATTTAACTATTATAACGAATTTCTATATAGTTTATAACAAAAAATATTAATTTAAAATTAAAATTGGCTATAAAACTTAATGATTAAATTTTTGTAAGCAACATAAAATTATTAACTTTTTTTGTAAATGTAAGATCACATGTTTTAAATAATAGAAATGATTTGCGTTCAACACCTACACCTTTTAAATAAATTGTGACATATTGTAAGGTATGTTTCATTTTTTTAATAAAACATATGTATTGATTTAAATGAGATGGAACGTTAATCAGATATTAATCTAAAATTAAAATTGTTATTATTAAATTTTTGATAAGATGCCATAAATATAGTATATTTTATGATGGAATTAAACAGTATATTCAGTTTTTGAAGTTTACATATAAATGGTAAGCAAGTATTGTATTGTAGAATATTTAATTTTTCTATACATTACTCTAGTTTTTTTAACATATTTATTCAATTATATATATCTTATTTTTCTAGATATTTTTGTGTATATTTCAAACATTCTAGCACCCTACTTGTTTTTATATTACTCGGAAGTAAATTAAATTTATGTTTTTCATTTCACTTTATTTATACCGAAAAACACATTTCTCCAAAAGTGAAATAGTTCTATGAGTATAAAAAATTTATCAAATAAATCAATATCTAACTAGTACCTTAATTTCAATATTATTGTTACATATGAAAAATATCAATGTATATGTTGTGTTCGTTCTAAATGTAGAAAATTGGAAATTTTGTCAACATAAACATTACGTTTAATGTGATTCATATATTCATTAGTACATGTATATATATACACTTATAAACGCATTTATTTATATTTAATAGACGCAATATCTTTTTAAACGCATCATGTTTTTACTTCGTTGAATTTTTGTCAAATATGATTCGTAGAAAAGAAATATATGGAATTTAATATGATTCGTTTCTTTAAATAATGTCGAACGTAGTTATTTCTAAAATTATATTAAAGAATGATTTTCATTTATGGCATTTTATATATTTTTCTTGATCCACTTAGAATAATTGAGGTCTATACAATTAGATTTTAATTTACAACATAGTATCGAGAAATTATTACTTTTTTATTGTGTGTACTTTTGTATTTTCTTTTTTAACTTTTTTTATTTTTTCTCTTCATATATATATATATATATATATATATATATATATATATATATATATATGTGTATGAATAAATGCAATATGTTTTTGTCTAAAGATAATTTTAGATGTACAGTTTCGAAACATATACAATTTAGAACATGTTTCTTTGTGTAAACATATTTTTTTAGAAAATGTGTAAGAAATATGTATTCATTTATCACATTATTTGGAATGTGTATTTGAATAAATATTTTTTTTTATATTTCTTAAGTTAATATAATTTACTGGTATTGTCAAAACAGATTTGAATTTTATATAACAGTCATATTTTCATTGCTATGAAAACAGAATTTGAACTATTTAAGTAGATAACTACTTTATTTAATTTATAGATTATTATTATTTTCAAATTAATATATATATATATATATATAATTATTTAATATCTTATTCATCTTAAAATGATATAAATATTTATGTAAATTACATTAATTCTTACTAAAAAAAAATGAAGAAAAAATTATACAAAATCAAAACTTGTAAAATATGTACAATCTATCTATTTTTTGTTAGTTTTACATTTGTTTAAAAAACAATAAAAAATTAAAAGAAATACATTAAATGATACATTTTTTAATTAATAAATATTGTTGATATATTGATAAGAGGATTGAATAGATTCGTAGATAAAAAAATGTATTTTTTACTATAGTAATGAAAAATATAAAAAAAATATTTCAATTATTGAGATACTTCATACTATTTTTTACTTTAAATATTCGTAATAACTATTTAAAACGACATTTACTTATTCATTTTTCAAGTTTTAGACTGTTAGTATTTATTATTAATTTTTTACTATTTGAATAATTATTTTGAAGTAGTATAAAATATTTTTTTATACAGAAAACTGCTTTATTTAAATTAAACTATGTATTTTGATAGAATTAAAAAAATCCAAAACAAGTATATTTATTTAAGAATTGAAAAATATCCATAAAAGTTTAAAAATAAAAAATCGAAGATTATATGCGATACAATAATTTAAATTTTAATATTATTTTAAATGTTAATTTTAAAGATAAAAAGTATATAGTAAAATTATTAATAAATTTACAAGATATATATATATATAAATATACACACGTAGGTTCAAGGTTCCATGTATGTCAATGTCAGCATTTACTCTATATTTAAATTTTAGTATTGTGGTTTATGAATAAAAGTTATCTATCTTACAGTAATACGTTTAAAATATTTCATTTATCAGTTCGTTTTTACACGTGGATACAAAATTCTATTTAGATAATATTAAAGTTTAATAATTTTGGATTAAACTTGTATAACAATTATATTTCATTATTTTTTTTTTTATTATGAATACATTTTATTATTTAGTGTAGTAAATATTTTAAAAAGTTCTTGTTTATTTTTTTAATCAATATTTTGTTTAATAATTGTAAAATTATATTTTTAATTATAATTGATATTTATATCAATTTTGAACTTTAATATTATTTTAATTAAAAATATTTCTTCCAAAACTTTACTCATAAGTTATGTTTTATTCATTTACTATTAAAGCAAAAAAAATCAAAATTAATAAAATGTTTAATAAATATTTGTAAAATATTATTATTATATTCAATGTTAATTTGAATTAATTGCATTACCTTCATTAAAATAGAATTTTAATTAATATAACATTATTCTATACAATTGCAATAAAATAAAATTAACGTCGTAGAAATATTCAACATGTTTCTAATTGAAATAATTATAATTCATAATAATATTTTCCATATCATCATCATTAATATTCATTGATTAAACATTGTACATTTGATATTATTTTCAACAAATTGAGTATGTATGCAAAATAAATAAATAAAAAGAGTCAATAAAGAAAAGTTATTTTATTTAATAAATGAAATAAAATTACTATATTCTATATTCTTTAGAATAAATTAGACAAACAAAAAGAAAACTCTAAACATAAAGCTTTGTTAATATATAAATATTTCTATTGCGATGTTGACTGTATAATTGGTATGAGACAAAGAAAACGAATTCTAACTTTACAAAACAAATATTTTCTTGCGAAATATGTATCATCGTAAATGTTTATTTTTGATATTTAAGTTTCGATCGATGTCATTATTCTGTTAGAATAGATGAATAAAAAGCAATAAGAGATTTTTATTGCATTAAGTTATTTATATGTATTTTGCAAATATATTAACAACACGATTATACGAATTGCGAATAAATATTAAAAAGATAGATTGTAGTAAATACTTCTCGAAATGTTAAGTTGATATAGATTTAGTTTTAAAATAAATTCTACTTACCACTTTGAGCGATTTTCTCTTCTTGGTACTGAGGGTTTAGTTTAGAAATCGATCGTAATCGACCCCTAACTCTCGTTATCATTCCCATTTCAAAGCAACACAACCACTAGTGAAATCAATATTCGTTGCCTTCAACTGTTAGGTAATATTAAATATATTTAGAACAAATTTCAACAAACGTTATGTAGGTGGAGAAGACTGATTATTGTAAGCACTCTCACTTCAGAATGATTAA
>CP092093.1:7817500-7872500 GCA_029203775.1 Neoneuromus ignobilis | reverse complement strand
TTTTTCAGCCATGCGTAAAGAGCACTATTGCTTGTATGTGAGAAACAAATATAAATAATGCACGTTTTCAAAAAAAATTATTAAAAATCATGAAGAAAAGTGATAATTTCTTTTTCAAATATTTTAGAGTTTTATTTGTTGTGTGTTTTGTAAAATATTTACATATATATATATTTCATCATTTAAATAAATTGTCTGATAGATTTTTAATTCGACAATATAGTTTAAATTTTATGTTTTATGAAAAATGAAAAAATATTCCTTTTTAATATAAAGAATTAATATTTAGCGTGAAAAAATAGTGTGCATTAAATACTGAAAATAAATATAAAAATTATATATAGTTATTGTAAAGAAATTTAATAATAAATGTATACTATTTTAAAAGATATAAATCTGGATATATTGTAATTAAATGTAGACACATTATTTACTTATTTATATATTTATTTTATTGATAACATTTGCATGAACAAAGTTGAAGAAAAAGTGTAAAGTAATAATTTCAAATATTTAATACTTTCTACTAAACAATTTTTACGTGTACTTTTTGCATATTGCTTATGTGCACATATATCAGTGATAATTAATACTTTTGTTTATAAGCAAATATCAACATATTTTTCTTATATCATTCTGACTGCACGTGATGGGAAATATAATTATTTATTATGTTTAAACAAATCAGTGCGATAAAACATTGTAAACATCTTATTTATTAAAAAATATACTTTTTTATGAACGAAATATGTTCATTAAATTATAATGCAGTTTAATTAGATCATTAGGTCATTTTTTCATTATTTTTATTTTAATATTTTTTACTAATGGGGTTTTGTGCAAATTAATTCTTATCTATTTTTCTCTTGTTTGATTTACTATATTGTTTTTAACTGAAATTATAAATTGTTGCTTAGTGTATAAAAGTCAAATAAACATGACTAATATATTTTTTTTAAGAAAAAAATATTTCTGTACAAAAAATGATATATAAACTATATTTTTTTCATATTTCGAATAAATAATATAAATCTTTTATATTAATTAAAACAAAAAATAAGAAATAAAATTGGATTTGTAGATTCAGTGTCATGTTTTTACGTCTATATATGTTTTTACCTGCTTACTATCATGTATTATTCTTTACTATCCAATCTCATTCGAGCCATTCTATATTAATACATTTTGAATATAGGTAATACAAATAAATATTAACACATTTTTGTTACTATATTTAAATACCGTTATCATTTGTCAACAATGTAAATATATTGATTTTAGTATTGAAAATACATAAATTTATATAATAGTCCAGAAATTACTTTGAACTATAATATATTTTCAGTGAAGATTCCAAGAATTCTATTTGAATTTAATAGAATTATTTGATTTGTTTCCTATTGTATTCTGTTTAATTTATGTAGTTTACTTAAACACTCATAGTAAATAATCTTTTACTCAATAAATACAATATAAGTAAACATGTGTTCAAAATTCTTTTTAAAACGTAATTAAATACTTTTAAACAAATTGTTTCATTCAAGGTTCGAGTTTTATACACAAGTATTTTGATATTAGTATTCTTTATTGTTTGTTAAGTCCAGTTTCATCAACAGTTCCAATATGTAGTTTTTATTTTTTACAATCAATTTTCAAATCTAAGATCACATAAGTATTTGATGTTTAAAAAAAGATATAAATTAAAAATCGACTAAATAAGATTACAACACAGATAGTATTTAGAAAGGTCAAGGAAATACAGATAGACATAATATGTGCAGATCAAAAAATCATATATAATTCCGCGTATTAATAACATAGATATTGTTTTATATGTTTTGTTCTTCATTAAAAGTTGATTTGAAAATAAAACCAAATTATTAAATATTTTGTAGTAGAATATATATAATATCTGGAAAGAGAGAGAAAGATGTCTTTGTAAAATAGATTGAAAATAATATTCAGTTAAAGGGCGTTTTTAATGAAACATGACAACAATTGTGACAGATTACTTTGAAAGTGTCACTTAAATTATTTAAAGGGCTTTAAATGATTTAATAAAGACATATTGATGTGAAGAATATATTGTATGGAATATAACGATATAGATGATTCGATTTATTTATTATCTGGTCATTGATGTTAATAAATAAATTGTTTAAATAAATAAAAACTTCTGAATAACATACAACTAGAACTTTCAATATATATATATATATATATATATATATATATATATATATATATAATGAATTTGTTTAAAAGGTTTGATATAGTTGTAAGGTACAATTAAACAATTATAAAGTTTATTTGTTAAAATATTTTATTTTGTAATTTAATACCAAAATAAAAAAAGGAAATTTTATTGTATATTTATATAAAGATACATTATCATTTTTATAGTTTTTATCATTATTATGTAAATAAATGTATACATAGTATTTTATTTAAGATAAAAGGTTTATTATTAATACGTAAATAATCATTAGGGTAAGAACTATTTCGTTATTAATATTCTACAAAATCTATAACGAAAATTAAATGTTTCAAGTGTGTATTTTTTGTGTAAATAAATAATTGAATCGAAAGTAGCCGAGTCTAATATTTAACATTTTAACAAAGGGAGAGTAATTGTTCATAGACGGTACGGAGACAAGATTTAAGATAAAAACAGTTTAGTCTAACTGAGAACTGTTTTGATGACTCGCTTGATGACCAGTGCAGTGGTCACACATTCTGTTCGCTTCATATGCAACATCCACTGCATCTTGTTCATCAAGGAGTACGAATTCAGATCCAAACATCAAAACTATGTAACAACTGTGTTGAGTGTTTAAGTGCACATTTAACTGAATTAATATACAGTTTAATTAGTAACTTTTGCTACACACTTTTTATTGTCGTCGACTTTTGAGTGTTTGTTTTTTTGCTTTTGATATAAAGAAGCCAATGTTCAATAATATTTTCTGTAAATGCGAGATTGATGTGGATGAGAGTATAGTTCAAAGGAAATATTTGATGGTTATATTGAGAAGAAAATTTCGAGAATTATTAAAAAATCCAGGTATATTTATTTCAAAATTATAATTGTTAGAGTATACACTTTTGAAGGTTTAGACTTTGTATCATTTATCAAAATAGCCAATGTGAATATAATTTTTATAGAATTTAGAAAATAATACAAAGTTAAATTTAAAATGAGAAAAATATAATCACATTCATTTTCATTTTTATATTAATTTAGCTTAAAAACTATTAGTATTTTGCAAACTTATTGATGGAGTAATATAAAGCAAAATATTTTTAAATATTGACATATTTTGTAAGAAATTTAATTTATCAAACATTTATCTTATAGTTTCTAAATAAAATATTTATATATATTATTATTTAATTAATTGTTAATTTTGTTAAATTTTAAATTATTTAACGTTTTAATTTAATTTTCATTATTTTAGTGATTATTTCTTGTATTTATTTCTGTACATTCGTAATTGTATATAAATCTGTTAAAAATCTTTTTTATTATATTTTTGTACAAATTCATAACGATAAAAAATATTTTTATATAAAATTTTCTTCATAATGCGAAAATGTCTCTTCCAATGAAAGTAATTATTATTAAGTATTTTTAAAAATAGTTCCTACGATATCATGTCTAGATTTGGTTTTAATTTATAACTAAAAAAATACCTAAATAAATAAAGAATACTTAAAAAATTAGAAAAGTTTTCATTTTTTCATTTATTTCATGTTTTCACTTTATTTTATTCAATATTCTTGTTTTTTAATTTATTATATATATTTACCTAATTTTATTTCGACCTCATTTCTTTCAAAAATCTTTAATGATGTTAATTGTGCGAAATAAAAATAAAATGTTATTTCCGTATAATAATAGAACACTGATAAACAGACTATCTGACGGACTTTTGGTTTGTTTGGTAACATTTACATGAATAAATATTTGAAATATTGTTGTTGCTATGGTAGATTCAAAAATAGTCTCAATATAAGAAATGATATTAAAAGTTATTGTATTTTTTAGAAAGAAGTATTGTATATCAAAATGTTATACTTATTATTTATATTTTAATTTTTAATACACATTTGTAAATTTCATATACTTTATATATAATTAGTGAATAAAATAAGAAAACATTTCATTTTAATCGAAAATATTTACCTTGTTGATAGCTTATTGAAAATATATAAATTTAAATAAATAAATATACACAGTTTATATATGAAAAAAATGATAAAAGTGATTCATTTTTAATATCAATAAAATTTATTTAAAAAATGATTAATTTTTTGGAAATTATTAGCATTTAAGAAATTAATTAATTTTCACGAAGTAAATTAAATAATTAAAACAATCAAAAATAACCATATAGAAAATAAAGATTGTTTATATATATATATATATATATATAAATTGAAGGCCATTCATTTACTTGATGCATTAAATAGAACAGATTATTCGAAAAAAATGACCCCACATGTTGTCAGTATAGATTGAAACTTGTTAATTATTACATAATTTAATGATAGTTATAAAGTTGTTTATACTGTGACATCTTTTTTCTCGAGAAAAAAATTAAGGTTAAATGAACATTTTTTGTTATATGCTGACTATTATTTTTTTAGAAAACATTGTAATAAATAGTCATAACGGCTGTTTTATTTTATCAGAAGAAAAGATAATTCTTGTAGATTATAAAGAATTATTTATAGTATTTTTTTAGTTTCTCACAAAGATTATTGGTCAAGATTTTTTGTCGTCATAAAAATTGATGAATTCGAAAATATTACTTTTAATTGAATCTTTAATATTAAGTATTGATTTATTGTTTAAAGTAAATCATTGATGTTCATTTCTATTGAATTAGATTATTCAATGACATATTTTTTTGACATTTATTTTTTTTACAAAATAATATTCGTTAATTTTAAATTATATATATATATATATATATATATATATATAAATGTGTGTGTGTGTATGTATGTTTGTGTGAATATTTGTTATTTACTTAAGTACATATTTTCAATTTATCATTTGGAATTTGATCGTGTATTAACTTAAAAACAAGATATATTCTTTAAAGATACCAAAGAAATAGTATTTAGAAAATAAGCTTTATTAAATCCTTAACCCATTAATCTATATGAAGCATATCTTTATATGTTATAATTCGAAGTAAACAAAATATGAAATAATTAGTAAATAATTAATAATTTAAACTTTACTTGTCTTGTAACATAACACTTAAGATCGTTGTTTACTTAAATAAACGCTTTTGAAAAATACCGAATTTTGTTATATTATTTGTATATACTTTTAGTTGTACATATTTTATTTTAGATGTTAGAAAGTTCACTACTAGATAAAGATTTCAGTAGTTTTTTAATGTGAATTACCTAGTCTTTCACCTAATATTTTTTGATATTATTTCACACTTATTTTAAATACTATTTTTTCAAATAAAAATTATGATAATAAATTTCACTTAAAAATCAGTATTTAATATTTAAAAAAATTATCCATTGGATACATTTGTGGAGTAAAAACAGGGTAATAATATAAATATAGAAATATTCTAAAAAAATAATATATTATAAAAAAAAAAGACCAGAAGGCGGAAGGGAGATATTTGCCAACCTAATATTATAAAAAAAAATATTTTATTATTAGAGATTTACATATAATGATGATATTATTTATTTTAAGTCAAAATATCTTTAATAAAAATATTTCAAATTATTGATATTAAAAAAGACATGTAACTTCAATTATAATTATTTAAAATATTTCTTTTAGAAATGTCTCTCTTTATATATAATTATATTTTACTATTTTATCTAATATAAGTTTTTCTTTACAGATCAACGACTATCCACATCATCGTCACTCACGCCCTTATAACAACCTCATCATGCTTATTTCAAATTTAATATCTACCTTACTGTTTACCATTCTTCTGATCTCATTAAGTGTTTTCGTAGACGTGTAAGTGTTTTGATAAATGTTTATGTACTATAAAAAAGCTGATCGTTGTACTACACGTGCGATGAGATTTACTTCCTGGTCAATATATAAGAAAATTGTCGGATTTTATTATTAGAATTGACTAGAATCCATTTTAAATTTATATGAGAATAAATATTGGTTAAATATAAATTCTGAACATATCTGTGATATGAAACGACTTTCGTTTCTTTAATTTTATTTTATTTGAGGAGTAAATTAGAAAGAACATTTTTTCAAAACAAAATGTTGTTTTAAATTGTTGGCATTGAAATAAATACAAAATGTAAAAATAACAAAGTTAATTTCTTTATGTAATTTACTACAAATAAACGTTACAAAGTGTATTATTAGAAAAAATAGGTTTAAATGTTTATATAGTATATATATATTCACAAAAAGTGTATTTGCATTTTTTTTAAAAAAATTAAATAAAATATTAAAATAAAATCACTATTATTACTACAAAAATATTGTATATATTTTTTGATCTTGATTTTTAGAGCGCAAGCGAGATGGACACCTTGTAAACAATGTATTGGAAACGAATGTAAAAGGAATTTAGATTGTCGTTATGGAGTAACAAGTAATTTCTGTGGTTGGGATGAATGTTATAAGGTATATATAAATCTAATAGACATTTTTTTTATATTTTATTTATTTAAGAAATCGCAGTATTTGAATTGTCATAAAGATTAATTATGATAATTTATTTATCAATTGAATATTTTTTTTGTCTAAAAATATTAACCAGTAATTTTCTATCTGTAAATAAAAAATAGACAATACTCATTATTGATATTTTAGGGTCCCGGACAATCATGCGGAGGATATCAAAATATTCACGGACAATGCGCAGAAGGACTAACATGCGAGAATAATAAGTGCAAAGGATGTTTTGCTGACTCCTTTGTGGAATGTTACTCATACAGTATTGAAATTTGAAGCAATATAAGAATGAAAATGTCGATTAAACTTTCGGTTTCAGTATATTCAATGACATTCCTACTACACGTACGATAATTACAGTTATTTATCATAATATAATTATTTATCTGTCTATAAAAACTATATATGTTACTAATTAATATTCAATACGAGCTTAAAGTGATAACTAAAAAAGATCTATATAAATACATTCATTTATTATTCAAACATTTTCAATAATATTTATTCATTAATAGAGTTAATTGAATTTATAAAGCAGTTTATTATATATATATGAGAGCGACCTAATATTATTTTAAAAAAATAGACTGGTATAAATACATATTTTTATTGTTTCAAACAAATTAAAAACATATTTATTTATATTCGTAGGTTTATGTTGATAGTTCCTATATTTTTAAGTTACTATAATAGACTTTGATTTGTAATCATATTTCCATTATTTTAATTCGTTTTTAATCTAATTATTAGAATTGTCCATTTTTAAATGAAGAAAAGACTATATTTTTGAAAATAGATTATTTAAAACTTCGTTTATTTCGAAAGTTTGTTAAAGTTTGAGTAATGAATGAAATTCTGTATTATAGTAGATAGTATATTATACAATTCAGTATTACAATATATTATATTATTTATATATGTATGAGACGTTTTTGAAATGCGGAAAAATGGATTATATTGTTAATAAAAAAAGAAAGTGAATGAAATATATAATTTTATTTTTTTACCCATCTCACATATTTTTTGATTTTTTAAAAATTTATGTTTAGATTTTTATTTAATTAAATACGTACCGATTCAAATTTTATTTTAATTTCTATAAAAATAAAATATTAATTACGTCTGTATAAAACATTGTTGAATTGATTTTTAAAATTCATTCAATTTTTTGCATCAATAAATAGTTTATTTTTATTATATTGTTAATTTTCAAAAAGTTAATTCATCATAATTTAAAAAAAAAATCGAGTTACTTTTCAATTTCGAAGAATAAAATTCATATGCCTATAGGCAACTTTTCAATCGAAAATGTGCAGAGCTTTGTATTGAAACTCTTATAATATTTATAAATTCAATGCTTTAATCTTCATTTAGTCCTGTATAGAAATTCTAAACTTTTCAAAAAAATTTAAAATTATTAATAAACAATAATTGTTTATTTATAAATTTTTATATAATTAAAAATATTTCAAAATTGATTTTTCGTTTACTTAATAATTTATTATTATAAAAAGTGGTATAAGTCCATTTGTAGCTAAAAAAATCGGTTATTTTCTTTAACAATTTTATTAATTATTATTACATAATAAAATTTAACAAGTTTATAGTTTTAAAAACATAGTCCGAATTTATTAACGTTTGCCAATATTTTTTAATTAATTTAAACGCATACCTTTAAATTTGTCAATGTATGAATAAATGGACTTATACCATTTTGAAAAAAATATTCTTACGATATCATTTTACAATAAATTTCTTTTGATTAATTTATGAGAATATTGTACACCATTGACTGTTATTATAAATATAAAAAGAGGACATCTATGTCTCACTAAAACTGTCATTAACTCATTTTTTTCCAAAAATGGACTTATACCACTTTGTAAAATAACGGCTCATATATTGCACATATTATATTGTGACAAGTATTCCCGCGAAAATTCCTATCTTCAATCAAGTTATAAACCTTTATCTTACATTTTTCTTTTTTATTATTAATTTAATTACTTACTAAATGTATAAATGGCGAATAGTGTGTATATATACCCAACAATATCACAACAGTACATTCATTTTAATAAAAATTTAAATTCAAATAAAAATAAACCATTTGATTTCATGTATTTTATTTCTTTGCCTTTTTTTACAATAGAACAATATTGACAAAAAATATTCATAAACGACTACTCCAGTCCAACTTTTGATACTACTTTAAAACGTGTATCTTTATGATATAAATAAAAATTCAAATAATACTAATTTCCAATTATTACTTTGAATATATAAATGTATAGCAGGTACTAGAAATATTATACTGCAAATAACTATTTTTCTCCTTTAACTTGTATGATATAAATAAAGAATATGTAAAATATGATATAAAGAAATTCTAAATAAAAATATTGTTTCTTTTCGTCTAAGAGTAATATTAAATAGAAATATAAAAAATAAGATATCTGTAATTAAAAAGATTTGTTTTTAAATGATAAGTTTTTAAATAATAAAACAATTAACAAGTTTATGTTAACATAATGATACATAATTAGCATTCATGCACACACACCATATTCACATATCACAATACAAGTATACATTTATTATTTAGTCTTACTGTTAACTGAAAATATATCGATCCAGTTCTAGTTTCTGATGCAAAATTCCCGAGAAAATTGCTTCAGGAGATACAATTTTAGGTTTTATTTTTTTTAAATATATTTGGCCATTTTGCCGAGTCCTTTTCATCGGATACTACAAAATATTTTACTGGAATTTTTCTTGGACATCTTAAAATACATCTTCCTCTACTGTTTTCGATTATTTCTGGAAAAAAACATTATATTTCCTAATGAAACATGTTCTAATGAAATCGAATCATTAAACCTTTTATGTCTTCATTCATCACTGCAGGTGTCATCATAATTGTCCATCCGTTTAACAGAAGGCCTTTAGAAGGTTTACTCAAAGAATCTTTTAATTTAAACTCAAAATTTCTCTCTGCTTTTTTAACAAGTAATAGAAATTTGTTTTGTTTTAATAAATGAAACCATTCATACATTATTTAATATTACTGTTTTTCCAAGAAACTTGTTAGCTGCATCACTAGCTAGTAACCAACTAGGTGAAACAATCGGTTTGCCTTGTGCGACGAGTGATAATAATTTAGGAGTACGCTGTATTTCCTCTGTGATTAATACATTCGGAATTCACAATTTTTCCGCCTAATTTTTTTTGATATTTTTGTCTGTATGTAGCTATCATATTTTGTGAATAAAATATTATATTTAGTTCTTTTTCTATTCGTTTTGTTGAATACTGAAACAAATTCACGTAAAAAAATAATAAATGTTTTGGTTATTATTTATTTTGAAACTGTGGCAAATTTACTTGAACACAAATGAATTATCACCCTTAACACCACAATATGCTATCAAAATTTTAATAATTATTGTTCATTTTGTTTACAACAATGCACTAATGTGCATTTCGATAGTACTTCATAACAATATCGACATGCTAGTTTTTCACAAAACTAATCAAGCAGATATTCAATCCATCTCAAACAGATCCCAAGAAATCGTTAAAATTTCAAATATTCATTGAAAAATTTAAAGGTTTGAGTTTAAATTAACTACAAAATATTGGCACACGTTAATAAATTGGGGTCTTATTTTTAAAACTATAAACTTGTTAAATTTTATTATGTAATAATAATTTATAAAATTGTTAAAGAAAATAACTGATTTTTTTAGCTACAAATGGACTTATATCACTTTCTATAAAAATTATTACGTAAACGAAAAATCGACTGAAATATTTTTAGTTATATTATATAAAACTTTATAAACAATTATTGTTTATTTATAATTTTTTATATAACTATTATAAAAGTAAATATATTTATTAAAATAAAAAAAGATGAAAATAAAAGGTTTAAAAAATCCATTTTGAAACTATGATATATTTTTTGTAAAATTAGTTAAAAATGTTTTTTGAAAAGTTTTTAAATATTTTTTTTGAAATACTGTTGAACCTTTTAATTTTATTTGGGCCACCCTATATGTATAAATTTAATTTAAAATACCAATAAATATCGATTCATTCTCATGAAATAAAATTAATTATTAGTTATCTCCAGTTTCATACTTCAAAAGTATATTTTTTATTTAATAAATTACGATTCTGAAAAAAAATATTGATCATAATAATTAAATAAAACTACAATTCTTATGTGTAAATACTTTATTGGAATATGTTGCTAAATATATAAAATAATTATCTTAATTCTACATCTTACTTATTTTTTATTGTGGTTTTTAATAACTTAACTAATTTTGAATACACTTTATTGCGATTTTTTAAATTATAAACCATCTAATATACTTATGTATAGAAAAAATATTTTACATCATATTTACCACAAAAATATTTTTTATCTTTTTGCAATCAAATTTCATTTAAAAATTATTAAATATTTTCCATGTTTATTTTTTGAAAATGTTATAAAAATCTTGCAAAAACTATTTTCATATATAAATTGTTCTATATAAATACTATAATATCGTTATTTGAATTGGGTGAGTTTATTGAAAAAAGATTTTAATTTCAAAATTGATTTCTAAAATGAGAAATGTAAAATAATATTCGTTATAATTTTAAATTGTAATGAAAAATATGATGTAAATTAAAACAAACAGTGAATAACAGATATTATTTCGTCAAAATATAAGACATTTCAATCAGTGACACTATCATACAATTTTAATAAAAATAGAAGATATAAACTAAATTGTATTTAATAATTTAAAATTGGAAAATTAATAATAAAACTACGCGTATAACTAAATATATTTTATTTATAGGAATAATTACGTTTTGAAACGGAAAAATAAGTTATGTTTTGAATCGTATCGATAATTTAAATTTAGATACACAATTTAAAATTAATAGTCTATCGGTAATGCTAAAGAAAAATTATAAATAATTTCGAATGTTTGAAAATAAATTAAAATGAATAAACGTAAACACTAATACAGACTATAAATTTTGGAATTGATATTGACTTAAAATAATGTTAGTTGTGATTTTTTTATGTTAGTTTCAAACACTGCATTTTTCTTACATTAGAAACTATGTTTACAATAGCACTGTTAAACGATAACTGCTTTTAAATCTTTTGCAAAAACAACAATCGAAACAATAATTTATAAATATTGCGAAGAATGTGTATTAGTGTTGCGATTATTTCACGCGTTTTAATGTCTTTATAAGATATATATGATGTTATCTTGAAGACAATTCAATAAAATCATTCCGTAGAACTGGTACGTTTATTCTTCTGTTGTCTTTTTCTGACTAAGAATCCACGGACGCCCGCTTGAATTTTCGTTGCTGATTTTTCTTGTATCTCATTGTTATCGGCGTCGGTGTTCGCGTTCTTAATATTTGTCGCAGTACCTGAACCTCTTCGTAAACTTCCTCCCGAAGAGACTCTCTTATTAGATTTATTAATAGCGGAATCTTTTGTTAACTTCATCTGTTTACGAACTTGGTACCCTCGAAAACCGGCTTGTATCTTAGTAGCCGCCGTGTTTACACTCTTCATATCGTTAGATGTTTGTACTTCGTCTGGCATAGCGTCGTGTTTTCGTGGCGTAAATTTCATTGTTGATTCTGGTGCTGTGTCGAAGATTTCTTCGTAAGCGTCGACTTGATGCTCGGAACTGTTTTCTGATGCGCCAACTGCTTGACTACTGTTGTCATTACCAGCGAACGCTTCTATGCCAGCGTCTGACGTATATTTGGCAGCACCTGTTTGGAAGAAGACCAAACACGCGTGTTATTTGTGAAAGAAATGAATAATGTTTTTCCACTCACGTCCAGTAATTACTAGGAGTTACTTTTCATTTCTAGTGACGTCAATTATTGACCGTTTATTATTAGATTGAATGTTCGTACGTTCATAAGCGTTTAACGTGCATTTCGACTAAAGAAAATTATATGACATGTATAATTGAGCTTTATACATAAACATGTTGATTATATACATACATACATACATATATATATATATATATATATATATATATATATATATATATATATATATATTCATATAAATGACAAACCGAAAGTTTAATCTTAAAAAATATTTTTAAAAAATTAACAGGCGTGTGTCGGAAGTAGAAGTTAATGGGTTCAATGTCCCAAGTATAATACGCGTAAATTTAATGACATCAATGAACTATTTTTAAAAAAACAATCTTCAAAGATAACTACCTATATTGTACGATTGTTATACAACATTAAATCATTTTGTAAATTATTTAATATGAAATAAGAATATGCAGGATTCATAAGTAGTCATATAATTTTTATCTTATATATAATAAAATAATTTGATAAATAAATAATTAAAATGTATTGTTTAAATTTTTTTCAACTATTTGAAAATTATTTCTAATTTAAAGTTAACAGGTTTAAATATTTGGAGATATTTTACAGGATTAAAACAGTTTGGTGCTGTGCTTAATTCACTTTTTTAAATAGAAATGTCCTTTTATAGAAGTCTTAAGTTTGATGTACATTATTATTAAGTTTGGTTTTTTTGATTTAATTTTTTTTTTAAAAAATTGTATTACTATTTTTATATAAGGAAATTTAATTTTATGAATAAATAAGAAAAAAATACAAAATGTATTAGAATACAAATTCTATTTTAATGCATATCATAATATTCTTAAAATGTATTCGAAATGTATGATTGTCAGGAAGAAGATAAAAAATATTCTTTTATGAAAATATTATTTTAATATTTCTTGATAGTTGTTACACATACACACACACACATATGTATATATATATATATATATAAATGATTAATTTTTTATGATAAATAAATGAATATTCATTTAAAACTTTGTTTTGAAAATGTGTGTTCAATAAATTTTATAATATACAAGGTTAAATAGTAACATTCTGGTCAGGGCTAATCTAAAAATTATCAATTAATAGGGTTAAAATGATTGATTCAATTGAAATGCATTTCTATTTAATGATATTTACACAAACACACATATGTTTTATTTATTCCAATCTATCTATCCATATCTATCTATCCATATCTTTCTATCTATCTATCTATCTATCTATCTATCTATCTATCTATCTATCCATATCTATCTATCTATCTATCTATCTATCTATCTATCTATCTATCTATCTATCTATATCTATATATATATATAAATGTACGAACTTATGAACCTAAAATTGAGGTAACAATACAGTAATTAACATTAAATATTCATAAAGAGATATGAACGATAATACATTCTTATAAATATATTGATTAATTTGCTTTCATTATAATATTCCAAGAAGAAACATGAAACAATTTAAATTATAAAGTGTAGGCACATACGTTTTTACTGTGTAATGCATTATTAAGATTGTTCGATTTCAATAAAACCTTCGTATACTTTTTAGGAAAAAAATAACTTATCTAGTCGAGTTCAATAAAAAACATGTAATTGAATATCAGGGTATGATACGTGTACGAAGATATATATATATATATATATATATATATATATATATATATAAAACTGCTTTTTATAAATTATTAAAATGATTTTGTCATCGATTATATGTGGTCTAATAATTTACAATTTCTTAATGGATACGTAGTTTCGAAGATGTATCATTTTGATTGCGTGATACTTTTGTAATATTATTTTAAAATAGTTTTTTCCACTTACTAGACAAAAATAAAACATATAAAATGTGCTTGTATATGTATATATACACATATTAAATTTTGATAAAAAAATGAATATTATTATCTAAAATTATAAAGAAATATTCTATCTAAATAAAAGTTAATAAAAAATTAACATAAATCTAAAATATGTTAAAGATGAAATATTATTTATAAATATTTTAAACAGAATTTTTATTTGATTATTTAAATTTTCTTCTATTTTTCTAAAAAAAAACCCACAATGTATATAATTTATTTTAAAATTGAATTATTTTTATTTATTTTAGTTGGAGTATGAAACACTAATCTATATGATATATTTATATCTTTTGGAAAGATATATAAAAAAAATATATCATGCATCTATAAATAAAACAGATGCCATGAGTCTATTAAAAATTACCATAATTGTGAAATTTATTAATTAATTTGAGAATCTATAGAAAATATAAACAAGTTCATTTTTGTAGTAAGTAAGAAGGTAAATAAATTTAGTATGTTATATTGATTTTGTTGTCATATAGATAAATATTATTTATTTTACTTATATTTATAATTTTTTTTAGTCAAGAGAATCACCTGATAAAAATAACATTCTACACCATTTACTAAATTCACAAATGTAACTTAAAGGTACTCTGAATTATTTAATATGGTACATTTATTAATATATATATATATATATATATATATATATATATATAAATAATGGCATTTTAATTAATGATATTTTTATTATTTACACTTAAAATATGTCATTTCATATAAAATTTCATCGATTTTTATTTTTTTCAACATGCATTCTTACAATTTTTTTTCTATATATAATGTGTTTACATTTTTATATTTACAAATTAATTTAGTAGTTTATGTTCAAGGATTTGACGTGCATTCAAACAGAATGCCATTGATGTAGAACATTAAAAATATTTTGTTAATGTATAAGTAAATAAAAATACATTAACATTTTACCATCTTTTATAAATTTTTATATTGATTTGTGTCGAGTATTTTTACTGTTCACAAATTCATGCTAGTGAATTTACATGCATATGTACAATAGAAATTATATTAAAAGATTTAATTTTATAATAAATATTTGACTTCATGTTCTTGTTAAAAAATGAAAAAAAATCAAGCATAATATTTTTTTAAGAATTTTTAATAAACTTTTTTGAATTTTAAAAACAATAAGCGATAGAGATTTATTTAAATTCGTACTTTTATCTATGTACAAAAGTTATTATTAAGAAGATTTTGATAAAAAAAAATTTTAATTGTCATATAATTAATTCGTATTGGTTTCATATAGAATCTATATATTTTAATTATATGTAATATATTACAGAATATTATCTAATTAATGTTTTTTTTAGAAAAAGTATTAATACTATTTTCCTCTAATTTCAAAAAAGAAATGTGTTTTGAAATTTTATTGAAGTTTTTAAAATTATAAACAGGAGATTTATTTCAAAAAATACAAAAACGTATCAAAACATAAATGATATAATAAATCGTTTTTGATTTATTTTCCAGCCTCTTCATTATCTTATAGGTATAATACCAGTGATGCAAACATTATATGTGTTATTATGTTACTATATTAATTTACATGCTATCTCTAATAAAGCAGTAAATAAATAAATTATCATAGGCTAAAATTTAAACGCATACTTGGTTAAAAAAGCCACATGCAATAATTATATTAACACATACCCCTCACTTTTAATGACACGAGTATTCTTACAATAGTAGAAATACTGGAGATTGAGCATAAGACGTCTTGGACTTGATTTTGCAAGACTGGCGAAATTTTTACTTTGTCATTGTTTGTGATAATTAAATAATTGCCTTTAACAGAAAAAATAATTTAAGTCATTTGTATTTGAATACTAATAAATTGATTTTCATGCTAATTGAAATCGATTAAGTACGATAAACATTTATATTAATTTATTTGTTTGTGTTTAAAAATCATTTGAAATCTTATAAAAAAAGCTGGCCCATGGGGGGATCGAACCCGCGACCTTCGCGTTATTAGCACGACGCTCTAACCAACTGAGCTAATGGGCCTGTTATTGAGAGTTTGAAATCATTCAGTTTTTTCACTTGAAAATATCTCAATTCATATTTATAACTCAATATAAATAAATAATGATAATTATATTTAATTGTAAATATGAAAGATAAGATAAATTTATTTAAATTTACAAGCACACACATACACACACACATATATATATGTATAATCATTAATATAAAAAATTAATAGTTACTCTAAAATTCATTTCTAATTTGATTTTATCGTATATTTTATTATAATATATTTTTAGAAAAATCAAATTTCATTTGAACTTTTTTCTTATTACTTCAATAAAGTACAGTGTATAGATTTTAGTAAATATAAAATTGTATTTCAATATTTGTTATGAATAAAACGGATACATTAATGATACATAACTGATTTTAGATAAAGAGCAGATAAATCGATTTACTAATAATAGTGAAATTATGACTAATCTATGTATACATTTTGACGCCGACCTCAACCTTTAATTAGATCGTTTTTAACAACGTTTACATATTGTATCAGTCTGTGCATATATTTATATCCATTCGTATATTCCACAAACATTTTAAGCAGGATGTACTGCTTCGTCATCTTGTCAAAAGCTTTCATAATACTTTACAAACTATGTCAGACTGGACTTTTTTAAAGCATACAAAAAGTTGTTACGTTATGCTCTGATTGGATTTGTAAATATTCCGATTACGATACGTACACGTTTTCAAAATTATAGTTTTTTTTAAAATATATTCATTACGAGGTTAATGTACGCTTTAAAATGTAGGTTGTTCTATTTCTAACGCGTAATAAAAGAAAACTAATTTTTTATTGGTCTTTTACGTATTGATTTGTTGGAACTAAATATAGAAATATAATTTCATTAAGTAAATGTATTTTAAAAAATATTACAAAAATGGAATTTTCTTTTTGAAAATAATTATTTATATATACATTTATATTTGATGATTGACAATCAAAGTGAAGTAAAAGACATCTATTGATTGTTAAGGACAGCTAGTAGAAAGTTTAACATAAATGTCAATTACTTTAAATGATTAATCAATTTAAATTTTCTATAAAAACGATTATATATATATATATATATATATATATATATAATGTTTAAAAAAATAACAATTAGTAAAATTTAAAATAAGTTATAAAAAAAGTTCTAATTCTAATTGAAAATTTATTTTAATATTATGTAAATTAAATTTTATAATAATATTTAATTAAAAACTATTTGGTACTGCGGCAAATTCATTTTAATACAAATGAATTACTCACCCTAACAGCACGAATCTTTATAAAATTGTTAAATATTCAGTAATTGTTTGCTTTGATCACTGATGTTATTCTATGTGTCAGAATGATGCTTTATAAAATCTAAATGATTCTTAATTGAATTGATATATATATATATATATATATATATATATATATATATATAATTATTTTTCATTATCTTTATTTAACAATAAATAATCTTTTTGTACATGTTTAGAATAATCTAATCTAATCTAATATTTTTCTTTTATCATATGTTTTGCATCTAAACATAACTTTGAAAATTATAATAATGTATGAGAAGGAATAGAATAAATAATTATTATCTTTTCATTGTTTTAACGTGAAGTATAGAAAATTATCGGAGATATTATTAGTGAGAAAAGTATTTATTGTTGATTTTATATATATACATACATATATATATATATATATATATATATATATATTCTTGAAGATTATTAAGTAAAAATTTTAATAATATATATCGAGAGCAAAACAAAATAGTGTTATTTCTATTTTGTATCTGAATGTGAAATAGATTAAAATAGTTACAAGTCATTCTTTCGTATTTAAAAATAGACAACAAGAAAAGCTATCCAATTAAATATTTCAAAATGATAAACATAAATGTTCGTTAAATTTCGGTCAAGGGTATTAACATCATATAGTCACCAGTAACGAATAAAAAATGCATCTGTCAATATGATTTCCATCGTTACGTTATATCTATTCTTGTATAAACAATATTTTCACGTATTAGTCACGAATTTTTCGTAAGATATACATTAATTTTCTTCGTTACTATTCGCAATTATCAGATCGTAAATTAGAGCATGTGAAAATGTAAACATTTAGACTATTTCATATACTAACATTATCTGTATTTGCATGGTTAGTGTGTATATTTATTGAGCTGTTTTAATTTATGATCAAAAGTTTTACGCACTTCTTTTGAATAAGAATGTTAGTCATAGAAATAGATCACATATTTGAGACGAGTCAATTTCCTTTTTCTTTTCTTTAATGAAATACTTAGAATTTAAACTTATCACAAAGCTTGTTTTTTCAAATAATACTATAGGACGTGCTCGTTTTTTATAAACAATAACGAATGTCAGTTCGAAAATAGCATCTAAAAATAAACGATAAGAGTTTTTAATTTGTTTTGAAATGTCATTTTCGTTTTTTTTTATTTCTTTGAAAAATTGCACAAATTAAATTTTCTGTTTAAAAATAAATAATATGTAATTAAATATAAAATAATGGAAATTAAAATTTTATACTTAAATTGTAACAAAATGATTATCTATATTTTGACCTTTAAATTCATATAGATTTGAGATTAAAAATTTCTTTTTTAAAAATTGTACTGATTTCAAATACTAATTAGATAATGTAAATTTTGAAATATGTGTATGAATTATTGTGGTTAGTTATTATACTTAAAACAGAAAAGTTATCAAAAATATATTTTCTTTGCCAATAGTTATTGCCAAACAAGACATAAAATAAATGTTCTTGAATAATAACTGTATTACATCACTGCACTTTTCATAACCTATATATATATATATATATATATATATATATACATATATAAGAATCTTATTATTAATAAAAAAGAGCTTTATTTCATATCAACAAAAAATAATACTTTAAAATATGATTTCTAAACATTTTTTAAAAATATATTAAATTATATTAAAAATATTTTATGAATATAGATTTTTAAAAAAATATAATTTAAAAATATACAAGAATATAAAAAATGCACTTTATTCATTTTCGTATTTGTTATTTTCTAAGTAAAAAAAAATTCAATTCGAATTTATTGCACTGTAAAATAAATTTTGGAATTCACAATAAATTAAAACTAACAACGTTGCAGTCAGTTATTCTAGGTTAATTGTATGTCGGGCAATATATTTATGCATTTTATTTTAATATTTATACGTTTTTGTTGTTTGACCTTAAATATAGCACTCGTGTCTGTTAACAGTCTGAGTCTTGCAGACTCCAAAACGTTGTTTATTTTCGACTATATGACCCATTTACAATAATTCGCCTTAGATACATTGATATATTCTATCTTTTATTTTTCGTTAGTTGTTATTTTTTTAAAAATTTATTTTAAAGCGATGACGTTGGAAATAAAATATAAGATGTCTAAATGATTGAACAGTTATGTTCGTATGAATCATATTTAACATCTGAGTGACAGTAGGTCAATCGGAGATGATATGAGATTCTTGGAAATTCTAATTGATTTTTCTGATTCATTAATTTAAAAAATATAATATTTAAAATAGTTTCATTTGAAAATAATTTAAAAATATATAAATTATTACTTATTTTTTTAAAAAAAATGTTGATATTCTAAATTTCTTAAGAATGAAGAAGACGTTACAAAAATATTTAACATTTTTTCCGAAAAAATATAAATATTATATTTTATATATAAATCATTTATAGTCGACTTTGTGATGCAATTTAGTATGAAAATTTGAAGTTCTTAAATTAGGTTTTTAATTGAAAAACACTTGCATTTATAAATACATACATACATATATATATATATATATATATATATATATATATATATATATATATATACTTTTTAAATAGAATTTTGTTTAATTACCATTCAACTTCTTAAACACATTTCAGAATATTCAAAGTAACTTAAAAATAGTTTTTAAAGCATTTCTGCAAAGACATTATATTTTAAACACATTATTTTTCATGTTTTTCAATATTTCATTTATTATGCATGAAAATAACTTTAACGTTAAGTAATACACAATATGCCAAAATAAATATTTATAAAAACATTTTTTGTTATTGCGAACAGTTGATTGAATTATAATTTATATATATATATATATATATATATATATATATATATATATATATATATATATGTGTGTGTGTGTGTGTGTGTGTGTGTGTGTTAGTGAGTGTGTATACGTAATAAAAAATCATGAGTAAAATTTAATTTTTTCGCATTTAAAATATATTGATTTTATTACTCGTCTTTATACTGATTAAAAACCGAATTTAATTAAATAAACATGGCTCAGTAAGTTTCCAAAAATTGATGTGTTGTAATTTTGTTTGTTTTAAAATTTATAAATATTTTTTTAATGTACCTACGTATATGCGCTATTAAAACAAATTAAGTAAAATTCTAACAGAAAAAAAATAATTTGCAGAATATATATATATATATATATACATATATAAAATTATGAATGCGGATCGTTATGTATACTTCATGAAAATTGATTTGTCGTTTCGGTTTCATACTTAGACAATTAAGGTAACGTCTTCGATTGACGCTGTAGACTTCGCGGCCGTTGTTTATTATTTGTATCAATAATGCCAAGTTTTATGTTGACCCTCAATTCTATTTCAAGTTTATTTTATA
This sequence comes from Neoneuromus ignobilis, assembly GCA_029203775.1. Taxonomy (NCBI): domain Eukaryota; kingdom Metazoa; phylum Arthropoda; class Insecta; order Megaloptera; family Corydalidae; genus Neoneuromus; species Neoneuromus ignobilis. Next base: position 7,851,256 of record CP092093.1, on the reverse strand, counting down.
CACTGAATACATTTGGCACGAGTGTATTTTACATGCGTGCAACACGTGTATCTAGAGAAAGATCAAAAATTAAATGAAACTCAAGTGAATTTTGAATATAGTAATATTCATAAAATCTGAATTGAAAATGATGTATAATAAAAAATATTATTTTTATTTAAGATTTCTATAAGTATTTTTTATATTTTTAGAAAATCATGTTGGAATGATAGTATTAGTTTCTGTTCGTTTTTTTTAATAAAATGAAAACGATTATTTTTTCTATAGATTAGAGAAAGGTTTAAAATTTATAATATACCCTACTTTTTAAATTACGAGTATATTCTGTAACTATAAAATTATAAATATTTTTAAAAAGTGTAAATTTAAAAATATTTAAACACCTTTTGAGATTTAATAAATGTATATAATATATATGTATATATATATTTATAAATAAAAAAATTATAAAATACCTACCTTGAAAAAATAACGTTGAAATAAAGGATAAATATAAATAATCTTTAGCTACAACTTCTACATCAATAGAAAAGATATATGTGCAACAAAACAGTTGTGTTATATATATATATATATATATATATATATATATATATATATATATATATATATAATAAAGCATGTAGCAACATACATAGTAGCTAAGGGGACACATATTACAATAACACACGTGTAAATTCAAAACGAAGCAATCAAATGTGAATAATCATATGATAATCAATATTTGCAATATCAATCATATTTTATAAATTGAATGAAGGCCATCCAATGTAAAATATTTGAAATTATAGTCGATATTGACATGTGTTTAATAAAAAACTCATATTTTACTGATTTAAAATAATGTTTTATATTGAAACAAATATATATATATATATATATATATATATATATATATATATATTTATCTGTATTTATTTTATATCAAGTACCATTATTAGTAAAAGTCAGTGACGTAAATGAATCTAACATTTTCATTATATCTGTTATATTTGTTTTTATATGAGTGAATATGTTTGTCTGCTGTGTGTAAAAAAACTCTATAAATTAATATTACTTCATTACATTTATTATCAAATTTATCGAAACAGAAAAATATGATATTTAAAAGTAATAAAAAAAATATATTTTTAACTTCATTCAAGGGCATTACAGTATGAAAAATATATCTCCAATGAATTTTTTAATAAGTCGTATGTAAGTTAGTGAAATATATGTTTATTTTGATTAAAGAACAGACGCCTAGTGTTTATTTTCAAGGAAATAAGACATTTCGCAAACTGTATGAAAATATGTAAGGAAAACATTGCATTTTTACAAATAAGTACATGAAAAACATTTATGTATAAACATTTCTTACTATTTATAAAATATATTACAATAAATCATTGAAAATATTTTGTACTATTCGTAAACTCATTTGTATAATTTAAGGATGATTTTATTTCTCAATATTGTTCTAAATTTTATATATTTAGTATTAAGTATGTAAGTAATTATAAAAATTGTTGAAAAATGTCCCATATGTTTTTTTTTCAATTTTTATTTATTCCAATTAAAAAACACAAAAATAAATTTTACTAAAAAACATAAATATGTATTAATATATTTATTAAACAACTTAGATTATTAAACTATATTGAAACAAACTATTTAGATAATATACTCATAATTTTTTTCTGTAAAAATAACTTTTTTTCAAACTACATAGTTTATATAAGTAAAAATACTAAATTATAATTTTAGGTCTTCCAATATATATGTATGAGATTTTTGTTATTTAAGTATTTTAAAACTTTGTGATAATAAATTTCATTTTTCTACTAGAATATATATATATATATATATATATATATATATATATATATATATATATGGCAAAATTGTTATAACTTAATTATGAAATTAAAATTAATACATTAAAAAATGTCGAAAAATTATTGTTAATCAAATGTTACTTAAGTTAAATAACAAAAAATAATGACTTATATGTAAACATTATGTATTATTCTTACAACAGTAAATTGATAAATGATTGTGATATAAAATACTTAAAACATTAGAGATTTATTTGTATTTTATATGAAAAATAGTATCAATTATTTAAATTGATTAAGTTAATGATTTATATATATATATATATATATATATATATGTATAATGACTTTAATAAATTACACATATCTTACCTGAGAAAATACTTAATTAAGTAAATAATCTGAAATTAGTGTTTTTTTAATATATTTTCAAAATTTAATAAAAATTTAGGACGATTTAAATTCATTATTGCATGGTTTAAAAAAATAATTTAATATTAATTTTCTTTTGTACTATTTATAAAGACCTGAATTAAATCTTTGTTATATTTTTACAACATTATATGAGATAAATCTAATGAAAACATATCATTATTTGTTTGCCAGTCGACGTTTTGTTTTTAGAAAGATTAGAATATAAATAAGTACATCAGTCGGTGCTTAAGTGAGTTACACTGCAATAACATACTGGGTTGTACATAAAATAGGTTTATAGACAAATACACACATATAACAAAAATACAAACATCATTTTTAAAGACGAAGATACAAAACGTTAAACAGATGAAATGTACAAACATATCACACAATGTGAAGGAAGAACGTGTTTTTTTTTTGCAGAAAATACTTCAACGTGTACATTTTAATAGAATACCTTCTGACAATCCCACTGCAGTCTCCTGTAACTCTGCTGGTTGTGTAAGATGTTGCGTATTATTATCATTAGTTTTGGCAACAGTTTCTTGCACCTTATTCGCGTCAACATCGAACACGCCGTCGTCATTCCGGATAAATGATTCAGCCGATTCGCGGTCAGACGATTCTGATTTGTCGAGCTTGGACTCTTCTTCGATGTTCGTACAGTCCACATTATTGGAAGTGTTATCGATTTCCTCGGGATTTACATTTCCGGACACGTTTTGCGATTCCACATATTTCTTGTCGGTTTCTGTGATGCTCGCGGCACTTCTTCTCCGAGCTAGGTAACCGCGAAATTGGCGTTGAATCACACGGGCCGCAGCATCAGCTGTTCCATCAGACTGATCGGTGTCATCCGCTGCCAATAATGGCTGCGGGCTAAGAACTGCTGTGCCGATGGTCGCCGTCGTGTTGGAACTAACTGCAGATTGTCCGTCAAGTGTGTTGCCGTTGTCGACGACGGTTGATTGTTGACTGGAGTCCTGACGAAGTTATGACTGTCTTGTTATTGAATCGTTTAAAGTTTCATGTATTTTGTAACTATCGTCTAATAACGTTATGATCTATCGTCGTTTGTCTATTTGGAAACTGTTAGGATCAATTAATCATCATTTAAATTTCATTGCGGTTACATTATCTTTGATAGTTTTAATAAGCTGCAATGTTGACAAAATATCATTTTAAAATAATTGTGACCTGATTTGTACATATACATTTGGTTTCTACATATACACACACAAACACACATTTGTTAAGTTCTTCAAGTACACACATACATACACACACACACACACACATATATATATATATATATATATATATATATATAAATTATTTTTTTAAAATATTTTTAAATATTGTTCAGTGTTGCAAACATTCATATTTTTTAATTTTCGTATAATAAATGATTTTTTCTAGAAAAAATCGTTAATATTCCGAAAAGAATATAAATTATTAATTTTTTTGTATGATATTATATATATATTAAAAATATTGTATCATAAGCTCATCAAGAATATAAAAACAAATCTATTGTCAACATTCCAACAAACGCACCAAGAATTTGCGTCAATTGCCAACCGATCTGACCTCATCCATTCTTAGTTACACATAATTGAATATTATAACTAAGAAGAATATTTCAAGATATATAACTAGTTTATACCGATTGCATTTTATTCGGATTCAGTCAGAGCCAATCCAGTATAAATTAAATAGTTAGTATTTTTTTATTATAGATTATTTTTATTTTATTCCATGATAAGTAATGTTTCTATTAACGCTATGAATATATATATAAATATATGAATTATTAAAAAAATAAAATCTGATAAACTTAAAATCAATAAAAATACGACATGAAAGTTTTTTTTATTAATATTAAATGAAACAAATTTTCATATATTTCTTATAATATTTGACATAAACGTTTCTAGAAATGAAATATTATCATATAGCTGCATAATATTTTATGTACTCACCAAAAAAGTATGACTTTAAAAAATATATACAACAGACATGGTTTTAATCATGCAGTTTATTTTTTAGAGAAAAAAATCAAATATATTTATTCAAAATGAAAATCGATATTTATTCAATTTTAAATAATATAAATTTACATATTAGGCTCAAGCAAGTAAACTGTTGTAAAAAATTAATCGTCTTGATCTTATTTTCATTTTTATTAGTTTTTATAATTCAAATATATTGTTAATTTTAATTTGAAAGGATATCTCCTCTATATTATTGATAAAAATGATTAGAAGTCATTAATTACTTACGTTAGGTTAATTATTCTTATTAGTATTCTAATTATTTACGACCAGAATAGAGTAATTTAAATGTAATATTCAATTGACATATTTTAATGTCTTATGTATCATTTGATTGTTATATACATACATACATGCGTCTAGTTATATATATATATATATATATATATATATATATATATATATATATATATATATATATATATAAACGAGTAAAAAGACAGACAGACTGATTTTTATTACATTTATTTATTTGTAATAAACATTGGAAATTTTACAGAAACGTTCGGAAGAAATGATTAATTATATAAATATATTTTAATTATTATCAATACATTTAACACTGATCATATAAAAAATAAATTTATTTCATTAATATTAGCCTTAATAATATTACTATTTGTATTTTTTTTTAAATTCTGTAATATTATTTTACTTCATGTATTTTTTATATGTGTATAATTTATTTTAAGAACATTTGATTACCCATGTTATCATTAATTGGATACGAAATGTATATCATAAAGTGTCACATTTATAATACGCAGCTCGTCAATTTAAATCAACTAAAAATAAGTTATTGCGTACGTAAATCTATTTGAGAGATAATAAAACCGCAGATAGAAACGACGTAAAATTTAATTTTGTGCTACATAATATTAAATAGTGGATGCGACGACGTACAAATTGTGTTAATAATATATTAAATGTAAACGTAGAAAAACAAATTAACTTGAATAGATTAAGTAATTTATGTGCATATACAAAATATTTCTCATACATTATGAAATTGTTATAGTAAAAATGTACACTTTTTCACACGAACTTATTTTAATATTTCTAACTGACCTTCAATATCTCAGACTTTAAGTCTTTTCTGGTCTTGTATCCACGCCAGAAAGACTGGATCTTAAGTGCAGAATCGTGTGTGTTTTGAATATCGTTAGATGGAATTCCCGATAGGTTGTGTTTCACTTCTGTGCTGTTTTTTCTACTTGTAGATCTTGACTCGTTACCGATTTCATTGATTGCTGAAATTAATTCAACTTGGTCGTGAATTACAGGTTGATATGCACTACCGAAACTAATTTTAGCTAACATTTCTCTATCCTCTATATTTTCGTACTCACGTTCTTCGCCATCGTCTTCGATATTAACTAGATTGTCTTCTTGGGGAACGATCAAATCAGTTTTTAAGGGTATGTACGTTGTACCTGCTGGTAATTTTTTAATGATCTCGAGTTGTTTTTCTTTTAAATCGTCTAAAGTTTCATTTTCTGATGACGTTTGATCAGTATGAATATTTTCATCGTTTCGATCGAGCGATTCAGAAATTCCTAGTTCAGCTATATCAGGATTTTCTGATTTTACTATATCATTATTTTCATTTGACGTGATATGATCTGTTTGTAAACTATCAACATTTATTTGATCTACACTTTCATCTACTAAACTGCGTTTATTTCTTACATGTTGCGACTCATTTACATCGTTTAATTTTTCTTCATTTTTTATATTATCTTCAGATTCATCTTTTACATCATTATATGTTTGTTTGTGATCTTTTACATCATCACTTGTATGTTTTTCAAAATCTTTTAATTTAACATTTTCATTTTGTGGCACAGTTTTTTCATGAACTTCACTTTCAATTTCATCGGATGACTTTACTTCTTTGTGTATTTTTTCATTATCTGTCTTATTTTCGTCATTTTCATTCTCTTTTAAAATTTCAGATTCGTTTTCTTTGTTTTGCTTAGAATCTATTTCATGCATGGTTATTACTTCGTTATTTTTATTTTCGGAAATATTTTCAGTATTATCATTTGCTTTTTCTTGTTCCGAATTGTCATCTACATTATTTTCAGTTCCTTGAATAATATTTTCTTCTTTATCAGAATCAATTTCATATGTATCTGTACGTAAAACTGTTTTACTCTCAGGCAAATTTGATGCTTGTTTAGTCTCCTCTTCTTCAGACATTTCTGGTGTTAGACTTTTTTCAATATTTTTTACTGGCGTACCCTTATCAAGAATATCAGAATTTAAATGAGCATTTTCATCATTTGATGGAGTAGTTGTTTTTAAAGACTTTCCTTCATTTTCATCAGGTTTCTCAAAAACATCATCAGATAATGTATCGTCAAAAGAATTATTCAAACTTTCATCTTCTTGTCTCAAAACATCATCTGTATTTTTTAAATTATCAGTTTCACTTTTGGAACTACCTCCAATTATATGAAAAGCAGCTGGTGTTTTAATATCTTCTTTCGTATCTTGTTGAGGCGATGTTGTAATCAGTTCATTTTCTTTATCATTTTTTTCAATCTCATCTATGTTTTCATGCATTTTATTTTCTTGACTACTTAATGTATTACTCAATGAATCATCTAAAGTTTTAGAATCTTCATGAGATTCGACGTTAGATAAATCTTTATTTTCGGTTTTATCTTGATCACGCAATTCATCAGTTTCATTCGTATCGCTCTTATCTAATTTTTGATCGTCCGTTTTATTCTCTTCTTTACTTAATATTTCAGAACTTTCATCAGTTTTACTAGTATCTTCTAATATATCATTTTCTATTGATTGAATACTTAATTCTTTTTCTTTAGTTTCGTCGAATTTGTCATTTTTCTCATGTTCTTGAGGTTCCTTAACTTCTTCTCTACTTAACTCATTTTCTGATAATATATCATCAGATTTTCTTTCCTCCAAATTGTTTTCTTTAGATTCTAATTTTTCTACCATCAGTTCATTAGATTTACTTTTTTGTATAATTTCTTCTTCTACGTCTTTCTTTTCATCTGATTTATTTTCACCTGAATCTGATTTTTCAACATCATTTTCAGTTTTCGAAATAATTTCATTACTTTCATTTATATCATCTAAAACTTCATTAATATTTGATTCACTTGGATCTTTTTCTACAGTAAAACTGATTGGTTCTTTTATATTAGTATTATTGTTTTCATTATTCTCTAAATTAGAATCAGATTTATCAGCAATATCTTTAATGTCATTTTCATTAGACTCTATTTCATTTGTAAGATCATTGGCACTATTAGAACTTTCGATATTCGATTCTTTTTGAACGTTTGTATCTTCTTTATGATCTATACTCTTTTCTACATTTTTATAATCACTAGTTTTGTCAATGCTAGAATCATCTATACTATTATCTATTTCTGAAGGTGCATCTTTCACAACATTATCAGAATCATTGGTTATTTCAGTACTAGAAACATTCGTATCTTCTTTCTGATCTATACTCTTTTCTATATCTTCACTAGCACTAACTTCATCCGTATTAGAATCATCTACATTAATAACTTTTTCTGAAGAAGAATCTTTTTCAACAATATTAGAATCTTTGATTATTTCATTATTAGAATTCTGTTCAGCATTTAAATGATGTATATTTTCTTTAACAGCAATATCTTCAACTTCTTTTTCATTCAAATTTCGTTCAGGTATCGTATCTGTTGTTTCAGAAATATTTGAATTTTCATTTTCACTACTTTTACTTATTTCAGAAGTTATACCTTTCAAATTAGCGATGACAATTTGTGAATTTGAATTGTCTGTCTCAACGGAATTAATTTCATCAAGTTTAGAATTTTTTTCATCAATGTTCGATTTCTTATCATCTATGCTTTCAACAGGAGTTTCTTCCTTATCAGCTGTATCGATTTCTTTATTTTCACTATATTCAGCATTATCTATTTTTTCAATTGTGGAAACTTCATCGTTTTTAACTTCTTCTATATCAGTTTTTTGTTCATTTATCTTATCGTCTTTTTTAACATCATCACTATCAATATTTTCAATAACTTTCGCATTTGAATCTTCTTTATCAACTTCATTATTTATTTCAGTATCTATTACATCCGTATCTTCGATATTTTTTAAAGAAGATTCTTTTTCAGCTGATACATTTGGTATTTCTTTTTTAATTACCATTTCTTCAGTTAATTCTGTTAAATCATCTTCGGGTGTTTTATCAACTGAATGGTCTTTATCATCTACATTTTGTATATCTTTTTCAACTAAATTTTTCTCTTCATGTGTCTCTGTTTTACTATCCTCTAAAATTAAATTTTTATCATCATTTGTGTCTTGTATGTCTTTTTGTACATCCGAATGTTTATCAGTAGCTTCTGTATCTAATTCTTTTTGAATAACAGAATCTATTTTTTTATCTGCTTCGTTATCGATACTCTCTCTTCTAGATTCACTATCATTGATTTCATCCCGAGTATCATCTTTTGTATTATTATCAGTGCTTATTGAATCATTACTTTTTCCTAAATCATTTTCATCATCTTTCACACTATCATCTTTTTCTTCTGCTATTTTTTTAACTGATTCATTGATAAGTTCTTCGGAATGATTCTTTATTTGATCTTTTTCTAAAAGTAAACTTTCGGAATCATCACATTCTGAAATTTTACCTACAATCTCATGATGAGGTTGTTCCGAATCTTTATCTACATTTTCTTTAGTCGTATCTTTATCTTTTGTTTCTACAAAACGTTCCGAATCGTCACATTCTGAAATTTTACCAACAAATTCATGATAAGGTTGTTCAGAATCTATACTTTTACCTATTGTTTCTTTATCTTCCGGTTCTATGAAATCTTCTGAATCATCACATTCCTCAACTTCACCTACAATCTCGTGATGAAATTGTTCAGAGCTTTTATCTACATTTCCATCAATCTTGTCTTTATCTTCTGTTTTTATAGAACGTTCTGAATCATCACATTCTGAAATTTTATCGACAAATTCATGATAAGGTTGTTCTACATTTGTATCAATATTTTCATCGGTTGTTACCTTATTTTCGTCGTTATTGAAACGTTCCGAATCATCACATTCTGAAATTTTTCCAACAAATTCATGATGAGGTTGTTCTTGTTGTTTATCTTCATTTACTGAGTCTTTTTCCAACTCATGTTCACCTTCTTCCTGATTAGTATTATCATCATTTTTCTTTACATCAGATTTATCAGGTGTACTTTTATCATTCGTTTCATTTTCTTTAATATTTTCAAGATCCTCATTACTTTCATCGTTTGTTTCATTATCATCTCTAGGTGTTATTTCTTCTTTAGGCTTTTTAAATTCTTGTACACATGGTTTTTCTACAATTGGTTCTTTGTTAGAATACGATTCATCTTTTTCAGATTCTTCGTCTTTATTTTCAGACTCACCATTAACCTTTTCTAAAGAATTATTTTGATCATCATCAGTTAATCCTGTTTTCAAATCATTTTCCTTATTTACATCTACAGAATCAGCACTAGTCTTTTCAGATTCATTATTTATGGATTTTGTTTCATCTACTATAATTTCTTTTTCTAATTCATTTAATATTTCATTTTCATCAAACGTATTTAATATTTCCTGATCAATATCATTTTCATTTATTTCAGCTACAGATGATTCTTTATTTTCTTCATCTTTATTATCATCAGTTATATTTGATGAGATATCAGTTTCTTGCATCTCTTCTTTTTTGTCCATATTTTCATTTGGTGTTTCTAATACGTCTGGAGTATCCGATTCTTCATTATTAATATTATTTTCCGAATTATCTTTCTTTTCAGTAGAAGAAGCATCTTCAATATTTTCTTTGCTATTTTTGTCAACCGCATCTAACATTCTATCTTTTATTTCTAAGTCAGCAATTTCTGTAGCTTGACTTTCGTCTTCTTTTAAATCATCAGTTGATCCTATTACGTCATTATTATCATCATACTCTGTTTCATCATTCGATATTTCTGTATTCTCTTCTTTAGTAGATAATTTTTCATTAGTTTCATCTGTATTTTCATTCTGACTATTTGCATTGTCATTTTCATTTATTTCTTTATCTTCTTCACCATCATCAATATTTTTACTTTCTACCGAAGTCTTTTCAATATTTTCTTCATTATTCAAATCTTTTTCTGGATTTTCCTCACTATCTAAAGATTGTTCTGGTTGTACACTGGAACTTATTTCTTTTACTGCTGTTTTATTTATAATTTCTTCAACAACAGGACTTGATTCAGTGTTTTCAACAACGTTTTGAATAATTTTCTCTTTTTCAGTTTCATCTTCTTTAATATTATCAATAGTAATATTATCTTTATCATCACTATTATCATCAATTTCTTTTGCACTTCCTTCGTTTTCAGTTTGTTTGCCATTCTCACATTCATCAGTATCTTCTATAATTGAACTACTATCAACTTCATCAACTCCTTTATCGTCTTTATTTTCAATAGAATTTTTAATATTTTCTTCATTCTCATTTGTTTGATCTTCATTGTTGTCATTTATATTATCAACAGGTAAATCATTATCTTTTTCATCTTCTCTTTCATTATTACTATTAGTAACATCATTCATTTTTTCTTCGTTATTAATTTCTTTTTCTTCATTATTCACATCCACTTCATCTTTGGACGAACTATTATCGTTTTCATTTTTATTTTCACCATTATTTTCATTGATGATTTTATTACTATTCTCGGTATTTACCATCTGGTCTTTTTCATTATTACCTTCAACATCTGCAATTGAATGATCATCTTTTTTAACGCTCTCTTTATCATCATTGTTATCAGTGATATCATTACTATTTTCTTCGGTTTTATCGTTGGTATCAGTAGATATATGTTCGTCTTTTTCATAATTTTCCTTATCGTTGTTATTGTCAGTAATACTATCATTAACTTCTTCAATTTCTGTTTCTTGATCTACTTTACTTTTATCAACAACGGTTTCAAGTGAACTAATATTCTTCTGATCCATTATTTCTTCAGTTGTGTCGTTTGCAGCATCATTTATATCCTCTTTACTTTCTTGTTCATTATCACTCTTGTCTTCATTAGAATTATGTATAAGCAAACCATTACCTGTTTTTTCATTTTCCTTCTCATTATTCTCATCAACAAGATCTATATTTTCCTTATTTTCATTACTCTCATCGACATCAGTAACTATTTTATCATTGCCATTACTGATATTTTCATCAACAATATCTTTTTTATTTTCAGATTCATCATCTTTTTTACTCTCAATAACTGCTTCTACATTAGCAACATTTTCTTTATCAATATTCTCATCAACAACATCTGTTTTAATTTCTTCATTTTCAGCTTCATCATCCTTCTTACTTTCATCAATATCTGCATTTATAACAATATCTTTTTCGTCTTTTTCCTCTTCAACATTATCGTTAGGATCAATTTTAATTTCCTCATTTTCACCTTCATCATCTTTTTTATCTTCATCGTTATCCACAGATACATCAGCGTCCTTTTCATCAATTTTCACATCATCATTTTCATCATCGTCTTTCTTGTTATTCTCATTCTCGATTTCATTTATCTCTTCATCTTCGTCTACAGATAAATTAGTATCTTTTCCACCATTTTTCTCATCTTCATTTTCTTCGATATCTTTGTTATCTCCTTCACTTTTAATTTCGATATTTGTCTTATCCTCTTCAGTACTTTCTACAGATTCGTTATTATCGATTCCATCATTTTCTTTATCATCATGCTGAATTTCTATTTCATCGTCTTTATTTTCTTTTTGTTCAGCTTCGAGAACATTTTCAATTATTTTATTTACTTCATCATCATCATTTTCTTTTTCATCCATATCGCCCTCCAATTTATCTGTATCATCATCAATTTCTTTATTATTTTCAGGTGTATGAATTTTAGATTCATTTATATTGTTTTTGTCTTCTAACATTCTCGATTCAACCGATATAGATTCATCTACATTATTATCACCATCTTCATCTTTTTCTTCCGGCTGTTCAGTATTATTACTTTCATCATCTTCCTTATTGTTACTTTTGTTAATATTTGTTTCTGACTCAACAGTTTCTTGTAAATCATTTGGATTATTAATTACTTCATCAGATTCATCTTTAATAATATCTTTTTCTAATTCTTGAGCAATCTGCATTAATTCAGCATCACTTAATTCATTATCTTTCTCAATATCATTATTTTTCACCGCAGTACCATTATTGAAGTGTTCTGAACTTTGTAATAAGAGAGTTTGTGCTACTGGTTTGACAATGTCTTCAAATATAATTCCATCTTTAGATTTATTAGCATCGTCACTGATCTCTGATTCTTTCGTTTTATTATTTTCATCATCTGCTTCGTTATTCTCTTTCGAATTCAGATTTTCAGCCATTTGGGAATTTGTATCATTATTCGAGTTTTCTTCTACACTTGTCACAACATTTTCGTCTTTATCTTCTTTCGATTCTTGTTGTTGATTAACATCTCCAGAGTTATCACTAGAATCTTTAGGAGTTGATTCAGTAGCTGAATGTTTTTCAACTATCTTTAATAATTTTTCTTCTACACTTAAATTATCTTCAGGTTCTATTTGACTATCAAGGACAAGATCTTCTTCTTGATTATTAGATGTACTTGTTTGATCTTCTGTATTCTCTTCAGTTACTAATTGAGTCACAGTCTCATTTTCTTTTTCTGATATTATTTCCTTACTCTCTTCCTTTGATTCATTGCTATCTGTCTTTTCTTCATCACTTTCATTATTATTATCAGTACTAATTTTATCTTGTTGCTGAGATTCTTGTAAATCTTCAATAACTTTTTCAACATCATCTCCATTTTCAGTTACTTCTTGGTTTATAAAACTATTTTGTTTTGAAATGCTATCGATTGTTTCTAAACTATCAACTAAGTCTGTAACAGCTTGTTCTTTTTCAATGTCCTTTTCATCCAATTCTTTATTACTATTTTCACTTACAGATTTTTCGTTCGAAATAAAATTCTGTGCAATATTTATACCTGTTTTTACAATCTGATCTCTAATATTCATACCAGTCAATGAATTATTTTCTTCCTCAGCAGTATCATATAGCATCCGATTTTCAATTACTGTAGTTAAATCATCGCTTTTACTATCTATAGTGCTATTTTCTAGACTAGCCTCGTTTTGTGTAGAATTTATACTTGATTCGATTTGTTCTGATTGCTTCTGTGCTTGCATTAAATTGTTTAAATCTTTTATACTTACTGGCATTATACCTAAAATTAAATATATATACATATTAAAATTTACAACTACAGTATAAAAATAAAATTTATATCCTATTAATTAACAGAAAGAAAATTATATTTCATAGATTCGTTTGTATTACTTGTAAATCATTTGACAAGTATATTGTAATTAAAAAGTAATAATTAAATATACAGACTTTATTTATTTTGATCACATAACATAACTAATTATATTTTTATATTCATCTATATTGAAATTATCGATGTACATTAAATTAATATTACCTTTGTGATATTTATTCTCACCTGATTTTTCTCGTATTTGCAATAATTTGTGAAAATGATCTGCAGCGAACATAAAAATGTCTTTTGGTTGTTTCTTGAGGACTTGTATAGTGAGTCCTTCAAGAATATCTTCTAAGCCGATTGGTACAGACAGTCTTTTAACCATATTTTTTATATCCGAATCTTGTTCCATGCTTATAGTGCGTAGATGTGCCAGTGGACGCATTTTGGATACCTAAATAATATATATATATATATATATATATATATATATATATATGTGTGTGTGTGTGTGGATATTAACGAGCTGCTTATTAAGGACTATTTTATTTTAAAAATACATTAAATATACATTTCATATAAAAGCTCTAAATTTAACTGTTGTCACACGAATTCTTATCAAAGTGTGATCTTAACAAAAAAACGCCACATTTTACATTTAATCGATTTGTAAATGGTAAAAAATTGATATGGAAAAATATACTAAATTTACTATGCGCATGTGATATATTTCAAATCTGCAAAATAAATTACTGCAATCATTAAGACTGATTTGTGTTCGTGGTTAATCTTGAAATATATTTAGATTTAATTTCATAAATGTATGTTTTTATAACGACTTTTATGATAATATATTTATTCTAAAAATATTTATTTATACAATTTGTACGTACGTTTTTCTTTATTGGAATTTTTATTAATTTGGTTTTAATAATATAGCATATTTTTTCTAAAAAAAATTGTTAAAATATCCTTGAAATATTCTGATCGACTTTTAATTATTTTTTTGTTCAAAGAATTAATATATAATACTGTTTTATAAAATATTTATACATCATTACGAGTATTTTGTTGCAATTAATTTCTGCATTTAAGCCATTGTAAAATAATAATCTTTATATTATTTATAATATATACAACTATCTAAAGATGATATAATAACTAGAAAATCAGTTAAATGAAATGTTAACATAAAATATTAATCAATATTTTATATTTCTACGAATTTAATGTTATTTCATTTTAATATACATAAACTTTTCTAAATTACTTATTAGAAATGAGCCACTATTTCAAGGAAATAGTAGTTACAAATATTAAATTCATTTCTCCTCTCTCTCTCTCTCTCTCTCTAAGTACAATTGATAATCGATAAACGATATTTTCATCATTTTTGACAGCTTAATTAAGAGAGTAAAATTGTTTATAAATAACATGTTTCTACATAAATTATATATATATATATATATATATATATATATATATATATATATATATATATAAAGTATGTATGTATATATTTATTAGAATTAAAATATTTAGACATATTTCTAAGGTCAAGTAGTTTGTTATTACTTTATAAATTATATTATTTGAATTGTATAATTGTAAATACTACTCAATAAATTAATACTATAATTGAATGTAGAATATCCTTTAAGTTATATAAATAAAAAGTAAAATCAGGTATAAGTAAAAAGCACAGCTTAATTTATTACAAAAGTATATCAATGAATATCTTAAATATTTAATTTAGTTGTATGTATCTTACAAAAAAAAAATAACTATTAGAAATATACTTTATTGAACAATGAAACGCCCCATTCTAATAAAAAAGATAACAAACAACGTTTTATATAACATAGAGGTCAATGATTCTGACTTTGATGCAATAATTATTGCGTAGAGGTCACGAACTTTCAATTAGTTTCTCATTTATTTCAAGCTGTTCACGTGATAGCAACGAATTTAAATCGTTTAAAGTGAACGTTCTTCTATCATATCGAATGTAAATGAGTAACTCATGGCAAATATTTTCGTTTCAATGCTTTCAATTTATTTGAATAGTCTTTTAGTTCGAAACTGGCCTCGAGATTTTTAATTTTTTAAATTGGATAACAAATGTTGCTTTGAAGTAGATTGCAAAAAAACTTTTGGATTATGAGCTTTAAAGGAAGATTACATTTATATTTATATAGAGAATAATTAATGTAGATTATATACATTCTATGAAGTAAACGATATAAAAAAATAATATAAATTCATGTATGTTTTAATAATCTCTTTGATATAAATGTATAATAAAAAGAAGTCATTGTACAAAAAATTAAAATAAATCAATAAACCAGAAAGTAAAAATCATGAAAAGTTGTAATATAATTTCATAATATCCGTAATCTGAAAAAATATTGTTTATGTAGTTTTATTAAAATAGATTCTTATTAAAAGAATAATATTGAACAATTAAATAAAGTTAAATTGTAAATTTAATTGAAGAAAGAAAAAGAAAGTATTATTTTTTCATATTATTCTGCTATTAAATAAAATAAAAAAATTGAACATACGTTAGTATTACTAACTGAAATTGTTACTAATAAATTGATTAATTATTATTAAAAAAATCGAATTAAAGATCTATATAAATAATATTTGGCCTTTGAAATAAATCTTTACCATTCGTAAATTTCATTTTTGTTATAAGAATTATCTACTAACATTAATTATTAATAAATATGTATTTGTGCAATTTATGTTAATATTGCTTACATATATTATGAAATAATTTTATTTAAATAATAAAAATTAAATAAACATATATAAACATATATTAAATAAATATATATCCTTGTATTTTATAAATATCACATGAATAAAAATTATAGAAATTATATATATATTACAATTCAATTCGTGGAAAATAAATTTCAAAGGACATGTTTTTACGACACGATACAATTATAGAAAAAAAATAATAATACAAATCAATACATCATTATCGACTATGTATTTTTAAATATCTAATATAAAATTAATATTTTTTAAAAAAAATAATAACTGGCAATACATACAATAAAAAGTCTAAAAATGATATTAAAAATTAAAAATATATCTAAAAGAATGTAATATTGTTTTACATATTAATCAAAAGATTTTTATCGAAATATATATTATGCAAAAGCACATACCTTTTAGTTAATTTCACAATTATTTTATCTATGAACTAATTCTACACAGTTATTTATTAAAATGATATAAATATATAAATATTTCGATTCTAAATTGGAGTGTAACGAAAAATCTAAGAAAAAATATATAAATATCAAAGATATATCAATTTGTTTGTTTATAAAAAGGAATCACAGATTTATTTATATAAAAAACACGTATTTAGTCAAATTACACGTAGTAAGAACGTGTGTGCTTTTTCTGTCGTTCGAGAAGCAAAATGTGCTTTTGCATTAACGATGGAAATGCACGTCTTTATAACGAACGGCAGGAAAAGTTTTGTTGTGCTTGGTAACAAAGATCGATAACGGTTACTATGCGGTTATTATTTTGCATATTAACCACGACATTGTTAAATAGTGGAAAAATGTATAATAAATTATTCATTACGAAGCAATATAAATAAACTGTTGAATTGTTTGCAACAATTTTGTTATGTTGAATTTATAAATTCTCTTTAATTAAAATAATATTGATTTTACTTGTAAAATTATATTTACTTGGTGATGTAAAATAAATTAACGATTTGTTCATATTTCACATGCCAAACAATAAAAATATAAAGTGTATTTCAATATAAACAATTTAAACACATAATAAGAATATATGAATAAATACATGTTTCGTTTTACAAATTCATTAAGAAAGTTTTTTTTACTTTTTTTATAAAAAAATTTAAACAAATTATTTTTTTTATTTATTTATTTGTAGGAACTTATTTTTTGAAAACATTTTTTATACTTTTGATCTAGTTTATCTAAAATTATAGAAATATTTATCATAAATAATTAATATTCTATACTTTTTACAAGAAAAAACAAATTTTTATTTATGTATATATATATATATATATATATATATATATATATATATATATATAATGTGTGTGTATTATATAAAAATAGAAATTAACCTTTTATAAAAAATTACAAACTTATCTTCCAAATTTGTACTGGTTATTAAGGTTTCTTTTTTCAAATATTTTTTATACATTTCAAAATAAATTCATAATAAATATAATGAGTTTGAGAACATGTAAAACAATATATATGGTTCTGATTAAACTGAATATAAAATTCATAGAAGCACGTAAAAAGCGATTTACATTATTCGTTGTATTTCTAAGAAAATATGCAAATTAAGAATGAAAAATCAAATATTTTGAGAACGTCATTATGTTGAGGTCAACGTCACTTTTTCAAACTGAACTTGTGAAAATTCTGACCTTTACTTATTAATATGTTAATGTAAACATTTTTTATCTGATGGCGAAAGCGTGTTTAAATTGACCACGACGTATATTATAAAGCTGACCATTTTCATTTTGAAGGTCATAAGTACAAAAACAAAGTCAGTAACTAACAAGAAAATATATATTAATATATATATATATATATATATATATATATATATATATATATATATATATATATGTATTTAGCATTGATTACAAATATTTTATGCAGATAAATAATTTTATTATGTACATATATATTTATATATATATATATATATATATATATATATATATATATATATATATACATGTATGTATGTATTAAATGATAATAATAATTAAAAATTTAAATTGATTATATAAATATAATTAATTTGATTTAAAAACATTTTATGTGACAACTCTTTAATTATGGAGAAATTAAAAAGTTTGTCAATTATATTAAACAGTTTATAATTTGATAAAGAAAAAACCGAAATTTTCATGAAAATAAATCATAAATGTTATCTATATATATCACAAATGATATTTGTCAAATTTAATTCAGAAGACCAAATAGATTAAGTAAAGATAGCTTAAATTTAAATTCCTATATAAAGTTCATTGATATAAAATACGAATTTTACGAATTCGATAAAATAAAGTTATTGTTGGGTTGAACGTGTTATTTGATACGCGAAATACTATTACTTTTGAAGTTTGCTTATTCAAATTAAATCCACTGATTCTTGGAGCACATTAAATAAATTAGAAAATACATGTTAAGATATTATAGAAGTATCTAGTAGAAATGAAATAATTTTATATCATCTAATTTCAGTTCTATGTTTAAAAAATTTGGTTGTAATGAAATAACGACGGTTCAAATTTTATCAACTCATTTTTTTGTAATATATTTTTTTCTATTTTTATTTAAAATCACATTTACTCTTCGTGAATAAAAGTTTGTTTAAATTTTCGCACTTGCACCATTTACATTCTCTCTATTATTTAAAATTTCGTCTTACTTTTCTTATTTAAAAGTTGTAAATAAAAAAAATCACAATTTTTATTAATGCTTTTTCTTCTCATTAATATATATATATATATATATATATATATATATATATATATATATATATATATATATTTGTGTGTGTGTGGGTGACAAGTTTTAACTTTCAACGATTCATTTACGAATAAGAGTTAATGTATTTTTAATTTTTTTTTATCTAACAATTTATTCTAATAGTGTGTAAATTTTTGTACATTTATTTCCTTCTTTTTAAATAGGAACATGATGCAGTCCGTAGATATATTAAAAAATTAATGTGCAGAATACATCTATATGCAATTAATTATTAATTACATCTCAATATATTTTTATGGGCTATATTTTAAAATTAATAATTTAAATTGTTTTTGGGCTATGTTTTAAATTTTTTGGTAACCTTTAGAGATTGTGATTTCAGTCGGTGTATTAATTACATATTTATTTTTTTAATACTGTAATAAATTGACTTTATCATAAATGAATCACTCAGTTCAACCTCACAATATTTTAAATAATTATTTGTTGTTAACTTTATTCACTTATTCGTATTTCGAGAATTATACTTACTGACGTCTTTATGTATATGAACATAAAAATTGAAGTTAAACATACAAGTGAAATGAATATTATTATTTTTTGTCATTATTTTAGTTCCTATTTATAATAAATTAAACTCATTGTAAATATGTGTAATGTATTAATAATTAATATATTAATTTCGAATTATTCTATATATAGTTTAATATTTAATTATAAATATAAACAAATATCAGTGTAATTGTTTTTTATTAATTTTAAATGCCATTTAAATTAAATCTTACAAAGTATTTAATAAAATATTTATTTTCTTTCAAAAAATATATAGCTTATAATTAAAATTTACTTTTAACTTACAAAATTTAAGTAAAAATTAATTATTGACATATATATATATATATATATATATATACGAATATATAAATATATATATACGAATCTTTATTCATATATATGTGTAATATTGTGTATATATATGTATATGTGTAATTATGGGTAAAACACAGGTTTAATATTAATGGTTACAAAAAACTTTTTAAAAAAAATTTATTGTGTAATATTAAATACAAAAAGATGAAAAATCAGTTTTTTAA
Organism: Neoneuromus ignobilis; assembly: GCA_029203775.1. Taxonomy (NCBI): domain Eukaryota; kingdom Metazoa; phylum Arthropoda; class Insecta; order Megaloptera; family Corydalidae; genus Neoneuromus; species Neoneuromus ignobilis. Next base: position 7,831,008 of record CP092093.1, on the reverse strand, counting down.
GTTATATAACAATGGTAAGTAAATAAAAATGAACATGAATATACAATTATATTTGTCTATTGTTATTTTTTATGTATTGTAATATTAAATATATATATAAAGAAATTTTGTAAATATTTCAAATAAAATAAATATATGACTATAGAAAAAAATGTAATCTTATATACTTTGTAGGTATAAAAATGTGTCTTTCATATAAAATAACAATTTTTTTACAATATTTGGTATTTAATAGTTAAAATATAATAATTATCATTAAGGTTTATTGAAAGTATGCAATTAACATTATTTATCACTTTTGAAGTATTTCAGGACTGGAACAAAACTGTAACAAAAATTCTCCTTCTAAAGGATGTAAACTATTAGCAGGAATAACTAATGAATGTAAGGGCGGTCCTAAATCTGTTGACTGCATTAAATTTAATGTAGTTACAACAATTTTTTGATTTTCTGAGCCAACTCGTGCAATTCCAACACATACATTTTCTGTTTGTAGAACTAAAAAATAAAAATTTATATTTTAATATATAACATGTATTAATATACATATACATATATATATATATAACTATAAACTTCATAATATAGATACCTTGTTCATCTCCATTTTGTAATTTACGTTTAATAATCCGTACTAATTGATTAGAAGCTTCACTGACAGACATAAATCGTGGAGATTGGTATTCTTTGACTTTTTTTGTTATACTCTCTAATGTTGGTTCTTTTACCTTAATATCTGAAAAGAAATTTTCTTGTGATATGCTACTTCAGTAGAAATAAAATATTTAATTAATATCTGAATTTTAAAACAATTTTTCAATATTAACATTTATATTATCATACTTCATAATAATTTTAATTACTTAAATTATATTTAATTTCACTTCACAATGAAAACTAATTTTTATTTTTTTTGACTAAATAAAAGCCTAATAGTAAATACCTAACAGACATAATGTGTGCAATCCTCGTTTTAAATTTTCTATAATTTTATCATAAAAACTATCAGGCTGCCAAGTTTCTGTCCAAAAAGGTATCGATACTGTTTCTCCAAAACTATACAATTGTAAACCACAACAACCGATTGCGTTCATTATTGAAGCATTGTGTACAACTTTATAAGGAATGGATTGTTCCGTTGCACGTAATATAAGATCAGTATGAGTAGTGGCTCCAAAAGGATCTCCGACAACTAAAAACGCTATATTACTTGTTTCTGAATCTTTAAGAATTTCATGTGCGCCTTGCTCAACAAGTTCTCTATCAGCGACTATCACTTTTCGTCCATAGAAACTTTCCTAGCAAATAAAAAGATATTATTGTTTATGAATGAATTAAAATTTGTATATAACCTATACAAACCAATTCATCAACACCAACAGTTAACATTGATGTATAAGATTCTAAATAAACCCTATCACATTTTTTTATTATTTCTAAGCCTTTAATAGTTATATCCTTTGCATCCCCTAATCCTAATCCTATTACATAAAACATGGTAAAATTGCACGTGAACGTACACAAAAAATCAGCTGTCTTCAATATTTACAGTCACACCAACATAATAATTGTCAATAAAATTGAAGAAGTTTAATTTTTATAGACATTTTTAGTTAAAGTTATTATTTATTATCATTGTGTGTTAGTATCGTTATAGTATTTTAATTATCATTTTTTATTTTATTTATGCTTTACAAAAATACAAAGCAATTATAAGAATTGTGAAATTAAACAAAGATAAAGTCTACATGTAACGGTTTGTTCAATGTCATAAAGTTATTTTTGATTGGTTGAAAGTACAATATAAATTTCAATAAGCCAATGAAATTAATCTATGTATAGATATCATTTTAGTTAATGCCATGTATACTATGGTTTGAATGAAGGTTTATTTGTAATGTGAAATAGTATTTAATATATCTGAAAATGTTTTTAAATGAATACGAAGATAAAGAAATTATACGGGATTTAATTATACAGCATTTAAGGAATATTGGTATAAAATATAGATTAAAAAAACAAGTTTTAAAACGTACTATAGTAAGTGAAATTTACTACACTTATTTTGGCTTATTAATATTCCTTTTGAATCAACTGTATTAAAATCGATAAACCTTATTAACATTTTAGACAAAACAAGTAGAAAGCTATGTTTTCAAAACCCCTTTGCATTTATTGCCAGTCAGTACAGTTTCAATGACTGGTGGAGTCCAGCTTGAAGTTCCCTTATTTGTTATTGAAGCATGTAATACTATTTCAAACAATTTACAAGTTGAAGGATTGTTCAGGAAAGCTGGTTCAAATGCACGGCAAAAAGAAATACGAGTATGTTTTTATTAAAATTATATTGAATGGTGTTTGTTATATATATTTTTTATATTTTAGCAAACCCTAGATAATGGAGGAGATTTAGGCAATAATCATCATGTAATAGACGTAGCAAACATTTTAAAATTGTTTTTTAGAGAATTGCCAGAACCTTTAATACCATATTCTTATCATGATCTGTTTTTACATTGCCTACGAATAAAAGATAAAACAATTCAAAGTATCTTACTAGTTTGTTTATTACTTCCAATACAACATCTTAATACGCTTATGTACTTCATGAAATTTCTTAAACAAGTAGCTTCAAATTCTAGCATAAATAAAATGGATATAAATAATTTAGCTATTATAATTACACCTAGTATAATGCCAGTAGAGGATAATGTAAAAATATCAAACCATTCTAATAGACTAAAACATCATGTTGAAGTTGTCAAGGTAATTTTTTTTTTGTGAAAAATATGTTTATAAATTGGAGAGTATATGTATGTGAATATATATATTTTTATACAAATAAGATATTTTTCAAATATTTATTTATAGATTTTAATAGAAAATTCACAGTATATTGCATTAGTACCAGATTGCATCCTAGCAAAACTTTCTTTGTTCATTGCACAGTCCAATGAAGAATTAAATAACTTTGATGAAGAAAGAAAGAAAAAGAAGAAAAGACGAAGTGGATCTCTAACTCGTATGTTAGTTTATTGTTTTTTTTAATGCTTCTGTTTTATGAAAATGAATTGCAGGAATGCTGAATGGTTTAAAAAAAATTATGTCTGGAAAGACTTCTGATGAAGAGACTGAGAAAATAAATTTTTTTGACATACCAGATTCTTTATCTACACCTTGTTTAACTAAGTCAGCAAAAAAAAGAAAAGGAAGTGAATCGAGTGGATTTTCTAGTAAAAAAAAGTAAGTATTTCAGTTCCTTATAATGTATAAGTATATACAAAAAAATAAATTTACATTTAAAGAGTAAATTGTGATGGTATGAAATGTAGTCAGTGTTTTTATAATGAATAAGATTTTGTATAGCCCACCTATCCTCACTATTAGACATTTATTTTATGCTTTTATTATTCTATTATAGTACAAAAATTAGATTTTTGATTTTTATCTACAGCCTTTAGGTAATGTATGCATGTCTTATGTCTATTTAATAAAGTTCAGTTAATAATTTTTGTTTGCAGTGAAAACAAATTAAAAAATATTAAATTACTCCAGAGTAAGTTCTGTGAAATGTATATAAATTTAAAATTAATTTTAAACCATTTGATTAACTAGTATAAATTAATGAATAATAAACTTTTTTTTATTCCTATTAAAACAAATTCAAAATACCATTCATTTAATGGCTATAAATAGTTACTTTTGTACTAAATAGGCGAGAAGTACTGCAGACACTACCACAGAATTCTGCACTTTCAAATACTCCTTTTACTCCAGTCGTGAAAAATATTAACAATAATCAAACTCCGGTTTGTGCTCCGGAAAAGTAAGTTTTAATAAACAAGTGTCGGTAAACTAAATTTTATTTCACACTACTTTTTTCTAATTACTTTCTTTTTAAAAGTTTGCTGGTTTCTGTTTTACGTAAATTATTCTTTTTTCTCGATTGTACAGTAGATTTTTGTAAAGTTTCATCATTAGAATTAATTTTTCCCATTTAGTCCTAGGAGACACAGTCTACTTCACAAATCTATTCATAGATGGTTTTCTACTTCTACACCTAAATCAAATTGTAAAGTTAATGTGTAAGTCCATTATTTAATTGCACTCATCGTTTCTTATCATTTCTATATGACTATGAGAAAAATCTCTTTCAAAAAAAAAAAAAACGAACAAAGTTATTAACAATCATTCTGAAAATATAGATTTTATTTGAAATTCATTTTTTTATTTAACAGCATGTTTGAATGAGTTTTGAATTTAAATAAATTATATTAACATTCATTTTATGAATTAACATGGGTATTGTTTTTGCATTTATTATTTAGTATATTAATTAAATAGATTAATTCTTTTAGGTCTCATGAACATTTTTCTGTTAAGAGATCCTATCTTGCTTTAAGCAGTAGAAGACTGAAAAATAAACAGGTATCTCAACAAGAAGAGGAATCAAGTAGTGCTCTTAGTAGATTAGAACGTCGATTTAGTCTTGTAAGTAATGCTGCAAATTGGGGGAAAAAAAAGCAGCGTAGTGAATTAAAAGAGAGTACAGTAACTGATGATAATTTAAATACAAACACTCAACCTATTTGTCAGTTGAATATTTCACAACAAACAACTGAATCAGAATATGTTCGAATTCCAAAAAGTGAATATGAAGAAATAAAAAATCGCGTTTCTGCAATAGAAAATAGAATTTCTCAAGAATTTAACAATATAGCAACTTTTGATCAGATCATTTCAAAACCTGGTATTGAAGAGCCACTGACCAGCAGGGCTGAGGAAGTGCAATCTGAATATGAAAAAACACTTGAAGAGGCTGAATCTTTAAATGATGCATCCACTGACCAATTAGCAAAACGTTTAAGTCGTGAATTAAAAATTCGTCGTAGTTCAGAACAAAAAGTTATTCGATCTCCTAGTGCTAGAAAAATCGGTACAATTCGTCGTCGTTCAAAAGAGTTTGATAAAAAACAAAACTCAAGATTAACTCGTAATCGATCTTGGCATATAATGCAAAAAACTGATATGAATGAAAATAATAATAACATTCAAAAATCTGCATTGAGAAGAGGTCGTCCAAATACTATTTTCACTGGTTTGCCTCAGCCAAGTCCAAAAATTATTTGTCAGGATACCCAATTGTCTGCATCTATTTCAAATAAACATTTGAATTTAATGGAATCATCTGATCAAAGTAGTCCTAGTTCATCATACGTAAATGCTACATCTACTGATTTATCAACAAATGAAACAAATCATCAGTCTTTGAAAGTTTCATTTGGAAAGATAATAAAATGTTCTGTTAATAGAGCTTCATCATTTCATAGTGGTGATGTTTGGAATAACACTAAATTTGCTTCAGATAATTCTAATCACTCTGAGAAGTATACACCTTCAAGTAATTTTAATCAAATTACACTTACTGTAAATGAAGAAAATTGGCAAAATGCAGAAAATTTCTTTGATGCTTCTAAACAAAATACATCTAGTTTGACACGTAATCACCATGAAAGATCATCTTTAGCAAAACTTCGTAGTCAAAACGCAGGAATGGTTTTGGCAAAAACTAAATTATTTGATGGACTTTCAGATTCTTCCGACACAAGTAAAAATTCTCAAAATAATTCACATAAAAAAGAAAGAAATACCATAATACGGTCCTCTAGACTTAATGTTGCTCAGAGTCGTAATAATCGTCGCCCATCGAGTAAATTTCCTCGTTCTTCTATAATGAATTCACAGTCAAAACAAAATTGTAGCACTTTAGGAAAAAATGGTACACCTCGAAGAAGACCAGGATTAAAAAGTCCTAATAGTATACAAAAACAACATAAACTTAAACTTCTTAAACAAAAAAATATAATAAGTGGAGAACAGGTTGATAATCCTGAAAATTGTGAAATAATCAGACCAGAATATAATAAGGAAAATACTTGTAAAATCACGCCAACTATTATTGATAAAGTATCTATTAGTCCTTTGAAAGATTGTAACCGTTTAGATAAAATACAGTGCTCTCCAAACACTGCATCTTTTATATTGGCAACACCCAAAATTACACCTCTTATTAAAAAACCGTTAGGGAATAGGTCACCAAGGTATTTTGCAAGAACACCTCAGAGATCGTATGAAAGAAAAGGACAAACTCCTATGAAAGCAGTGCATGATTTACCAGTTTCAGGAGTAAAACGTCAATCTCCAAGACTTTTATTGTTACACTCTAGACATGTATCGAGTGCTTGTTAATATTTTATGTACTTATAATTAATTAAAAAAATCATTTTATATGTATGGAAAAAATGTGGTAATGAAATAAAACTACTAGATTAAAGAATTTTATTGAAAATATAAAATGTTAAATATATTTTCCCCCTTTTTTTTTAGTCCCTTTCCTGTATTCAAATATATTTTTTTATTGCTAAAATAGGCAAATATGCATTATATATCAATTTTATTTATAAATATTTTTGATAATTAATTTTACTAAGTGTTCTCTGAAAAATAATTATAATGTAGATTTTTTTGATTTAATTTAATTGATTTAAGTAGTCCAGGTTATATTTTAAATAAATTTTCTTTTATTTTTCTAGTTATTTGAAGGTATATTATGAATTAGAAAAACAGTAGTATATACTTTAAATTTTATAAAGTTAATAATTGAAAAAAAATTTTTTTTTGTAAAAAGTACTACAGCAGTGAAAGTAATGTAAAAAATATTTTAAATACATATTTTTCATAATGATTTATTTTGAATACTTATGAAAATTATTGTTTTTAAAATGAATTATTTCTTATGTATTTCAGTTTTTGTTATGTAAAATATTTATATGGTATGTTACTCTTTATATATTTTTTAAATACTAATTATTGAAAATGAAAAATTTCCCATACTGGCGGTCAACTCTATTGAAGTGAAAGCGTTAAACACTAGTTCACAAAAACGATTTAAAATATATTTTCATTTATGTTGTCTTTATTATTCTTTTATTAAAACTTATGTTTCAACAAGTGTTATTTTCAGAAATAAACTTATTTGTTAATTTAGAATTAATTTAATAGTCGAAAATTATTTATTTTATTATAATACAATTTACATACTTTCTCTGTTTTATAGTATATATATATATATATATATATATATATATATATATATATATATATATATATATATATATATATATATATATATATATATATATATATATATATATATATATATATATATATATATATATATTATGTATATATATTTGTACTCAAAGCAAAGATAATTTTCTAACAATAGTTCATAAATATGAAATGATTTATTACTCAAACATAATTAAATAAGACGTGTGTAGAATAAAAGATGTTATTTTTTTATCGGTGCAAGTAACAGTAAAACCCAATATAAAAATAATTGGGTAGTACCCTTTTACACAATACTAATCTTAATATAAAAAGATTTATAAATAGAACTAAGGAAAGTACATTAATCCTTTGTAAAAATAAATATGTATATTTCTGTATTCATAAGAAAATTATCAGTAATTAAGAACTGAAGATAAAATAATTCAAAACAATAATAAATGGCAGTGGCGTATCCGCTATTTGTATTTTAATATTCAATGTCTTAAATTATGGCTATATATATATATATATATATATATATATATATATATATATATATATATATATATATATATATTTGTGTTAAAATATATATATATATAATATATATATATAATGTATATATATATATTTATATACAATAATTATATTAAATTAATTATATAAAATAATATTATATATATTATTATAAAAGTTGTATATTTGCTTTATATATGGATCATTTTTAATGTAACGCCTTAGATTATTTAAATTAATTATTAAAATAATATTTTGTTTTTTTTAAAAAGTTGTATATTTGCTTTATATAGGATCATCCAAATGTAACGCCTAGATTTGTACTTTATAAAAAGAACATACGAATAGGGTGGTGTATAGTGTCTTTTTAATAAAACATAAATCTAGGCGTCGCATTTGGATGACTATATATTTTATTGTTAAGTTCCTATTTTTTATAATTTATTTCGAAATTTGTGATATGCAAATCTTTTTTTTTGAATAATTGAATTTAGAAAATGTATTTTAAATGAAAGCCAGGATTTTTTATAGAAAATATAATTTAACCAATGGTACGTTATAAAAAAATAAATGGTTACAAAAATTAGAACAATATACACGTAAGGAAAAATATGAAGTTTATAATATAGTAACTAATTACTTTTTGTATTTAACACATTAAATTTGTATTTAACACAATCCATTCTATTTCATAAAAAAACTTTTGTAAGCTAATTAGATTATTTTAATTAGTTCAACAAATTAATAAAATATTTAATGTATGAACTATTTCCTTAAATTATATGAACTATATACAGTTATGGACAATTTTTTATATTTTTAATTATAATAGTGTGTTTATATATAAATATATATATATATATATATATATATATGCGTGTGTATTTGTATCTAAATAATATTAAAAAATATGTAAATTTACATTGTCGTCAATATTATTTACGTTTGTATTGCCACTATTTTTAGCCTCGAAAATCTATTACAAGCTACAGTTTTTTCGCATTTTTAATTGAAAAATTGATCAATTTTTTGCGTACACAACAGTCATACTATGTTTATTTATATTTAAGCATTACATATCCACAAAACATTTTTAGTTGAATTTGAATAATAATTAATTATTTTTAAAATTTTAAAAATATAGAATTATTGTATTAAAATTAACTTTATGTTGAATATAATTATATCTATTTTTATTAGATAAATCATTTCCTGTAATATATATTTCTAATATTAAAAATATATATATATATATATATATATATATATATATATATATATATATATATATATACATATACATATACAAAGAGAGAAGAGAATGATAGATGCGATTAACACTTATTTACCTTTATAAAAAAGAAAACTACTTCTCTGAATTATACTATTTATTAGTAGAAGGGGAAATACTTTATTAGATTATAAAAAGTACATTCTAAAAATCCCATTGAACGATAAAAAGTTAATAGTAAACAAATAATTGTAACTGATTACAATTTGTATAAATACCAAAGATGTTCGTGTTTAAGATCAAATTGAATCAAGCAATTATTACTACGAGAAGTGTCTTAATTAAATAAAGGTATTATATATTTATATTTATTCATTTTGGTATATATAAATATATATATATATATATATATATATATATATATATATAAGCTACAAATATTATTTAAATCGAGTATTAATTTCTTTTATCTAATATCTTAATAATAATTTTAATTTTCAGAAATGAAGACATTAAGTTTTACGTTATTTACAATATTATTAGTAACAGTTGCATTTGCCGAAAAAATATATGAAGACAATAATGAACATGAGGATTTAGTAAAATATGAAGTTTATAGACAAAAAAGGAATACAGAAGAAGACGATAAAGAAATAGATTATAAAAATGGTAAATTTGGATATAATATTTACAAAGATGGCCCAAACACAAATGTGGGATTTCAACACGAGCACAATCTTTATAATGAAGGTGATAAAAAGTTTGATATTCATACTCATTGGAATAAAGTAGTTAATGGCCCGGCCAGAGCTAAACCGAACTGGGGAATCGGAGGAACGTACAGATGGCGCCGGGAAGCAAACAATGACGAAGAAAAAGAGAAAGTCGACTACAAGAACGGTAAATTCGGATATAATATTTACAAAGATGGCCCGAATACATATGCAGGTATCCAACATGAACACAATGTCTTCACTGATGGCGACAAAAAGCTTGATATTCATACTCATTGGAACAAAGTAGTAAATGGCCCGGCCAGAGCTAAACCGAACTGGGGAATCGGAGGAACGTACAGATGGCGCCGGGAAGCAAACAATGACGAAGAAAAAGAGAAAGTCGACTACAAGAACGGTAAATTCGGATATAATATTTACAAAGATGGCCCAAACACAAATGTGGGATTTCAACACGAGCACAATCTTTATAATGAAGGTGATAAGAAGTTTGATATTCATACTCATTGGAACAAAGTAGTAAATGGCCCGGCCAGAGCTAAACCGAACTGGGGAATCGGAGGAACGTACAGATGGCGCCGGGAAGCAAACAATGACGAAGAAAAAGAGAAAGTCGACTACAAGAACGGTAAATTCGGATATAATATTTACAAAGATGGCCCAAACACAAATGTGGGATTTCAACACGAGCACAATCTTTATAATGAAGGTGATAAGAAGTTTGATATTCATACTCATTGGAACAAAGTAGTAAATGGCCCGGCCAGAGCTAAACCGAACTGGGGAATCGGAGGAACGTACAGATGGCGCCGGGAAGCGAACAATGACGAAGAAAAAGAGAAAGTCGACTACAAGAACGGTAAATTCGGATATAATATTTACAAAGATGGCCCGAATACATATGCAGGTATCCAACATGAACACAATGTCTTCACTGATGGCGACAAAAAGCTTGATATTCATACTCATTGGAACAAAGTAGTAAATGGCCCGGCCAGAGCTAAACCGAACTGGGGAATCGGAGGAACGTACAGATGGCGCCGGGAAGCAAACAATGACGAAGAAAAAGAGAAAGTCGACTACAAGAACGGTAAATTCGGATATAATATTTACAAAGATGGCCCAAACACAAATGTGGGATTTCAACACGAGCACAATCTTTATAATGAAGGTGATAAGAAGTTTGATATTCATACTCATTGGAACAAAGTAGTAAATGGCCCGGCCAGAGCTAAACCGAACTGGGGAATCGGAGGAACGTACAGATGGCGCCGGGAAGCAAACAATGACGAAGAAAAAGAGAAAGTCGACTACAAGAATGGTAAATTTGGATATAATATTTACAAAGATGGCCCAAACACAAATGTGGGATTTCAACACGAGCACAATCTTTATAATGAAGGTGATAAGAAGTTTGATATTCATACTCATTGGAACAAAGTAGTAAATGGCCCGGCCAGAGCTAAACCGAACTGGGGAATCGGAGGAACGTACAGATGGCGCCGGGAAGCAAACAATGACGAAGAAAAAGAGAAAGTCGACTACAAGAACGGTAAATTCGGATATAATATTTACAAAGATGGCCCAAACACAAATGTGGGATTTCAACACGAGCACAATCTTTATAATGAAGGTGATAAGAAGTTTGATATTCATACTCATTGGAACAAAGTAGTAAATGGCCCGGCCAGAGCTAAACCTAATTGGGGTATTGGAGGAACATATAGATGGTAGAGAAAAGAGTATTTAATTTTTATTTTATATTAATTTATTTATTGTTAAAGTATTTATTCTCGAATGTTAAATGTTTTTTTGAGAATAGTAGGAAATGAAGTGATTATAATTTATATTCGAATATATACATACAACATTTTTTTGTAAAAATATTATTTATTTGTTTACAATAACTTTTTTAAAAAATACATGTGAATAAATGATAATTGTGAACGAAATGTTAATTAGTACTTAATAACCATTTAATTCATTTTGTATTTGTTCCAATGTTTTTCCTTTTGTTTCATGTAGTATAAGAATTGAGAACAGAGTGCCAATTAGACAAACACAGGCATAAAAATAAAATGTTCCCATTGGTTTTAATGTTTCCACCATTAAAGGGAATAGTTTTGTTACAAAAAAAGCCAATAACCAATTTAAACATGCTGCAATAGCTGAAGCAATGTTTTTTATTTCATTCGGAAACATTTCCCCAAGCATTGCCCAAGGCAATGGTCCTGTACCCAATGAAAATCCAACAAGATATATGTTAATAGAAATAACAGGTAATAGAGCAAAGGTACATGACAGTTCCGGATTTTTATTTGTGAGTGAAAAATACATCCCTAGTAGAATCAAACAAATAAACATTATAGCCTGTGATATTGTCATCATTACTTTACGCCCGACGTGATCAACTAAAGCTAACGAAATAAACGTTGCTGCCACTTGAACCATTCCCAACAAAATTGCACATAAATTACCGCTTATTGAGCTTGCTGTCATTTCAAAAATTTTCGTAGCGTAAAATATTACGACATTAATGCCACTTAATTGCTGAATGATATGCAGAGAAATAATTATGAAGCAGGATCTTTTTGCAGCACGGGTGTTAAATTTCCATAAAATATTTCTTCGTTTTCTTTCGTTGTAAATATCCACTGTATCAGTCAATTCATTTATCTCATTATTTATGTCATAGTTTTTTCCTCTAAAATATTTTAATGATTTTTCAACACCATCTCTATTGTTTTTCATCATTAAGTACAAAGGAGATTCTGGCATAAAAAACATTATCACAAATATGATTATTGGAAATACGCTTAGAACCAGGCATAATGGCTGAACCGTCAAAAAATGTCCAAGCATATAACTCGTAAAAATTCCTATGGTAATCATTAATTGAAAAATTACGGCAAGAGTTCCTCGAATTGATGGCTCTGCTATTTCAGCAACATACACAGGAGCCACAACGCAAAAAGTTCCGCCGCTTAACCCAGTTAAGAATCTTCCTAAACAAAACATCAATAATGTATTCGAAAATGCTAAAAGTATCCAAGATGCGCAATTAACTGGAGCCATAATAAGCATTGTTGTTCTTCTACCAAATAAATTCATCAAAATTGGAAGTGGTAACATAATTGTGGCACAGCCTAAAGGCATTAAAGACCCCACCCATGCTGCTTTTTGATCAGAAATAGCTAAAAGATTTCTTATTTCTTCGTTTGTTGGAGAAGCCCATCCAATAGTAGTTCCGATAGCGAAACCTCCCAAATTCGCTTAAAAGGAAAATAATTAAATCGATATATATGAAAAGGAAATTAAAATCTACTTACAAATTGAATACCACGAAAGTTTTTTTTTAATTTTTAAATGTTATTTTATTTTTTTATAATTACTCTCTCTCTCTCTCTCTCTCTCTCTCTCTATATATATATATATATATATATATATATATATATATATGTATGTATGTATGTATGTATGGTTTATTATTTGGTTAATTATGTATTTTTGATAATATAGATTAAATTTTCCAAATACTATATTAATATATATTATTAATATATCACTGCTGCATATTATACTCTTACTACTGATTAATTTATTATTTAATTGCATTTAAAAAGTATTGTATATTTTCTTAAGAGAGAAATTTTCATATGAAATTTATATATATATATATATATATATATATATATATATATATATATATATATATAACTACACAGAATATTATAAAATATAGTTTGAGCATATTATGAGAATTAATTATATTTACGATCAAGTATACATAATCAAATTCACCTGTTAGAGCTGCAAAATATTGAGGTAATATTTTGGATTTTTCGGCCATTTTTGATGGGTTTTTTCGATAACATTAAACCACTTTAATCAATGTCATAATTAATAAAAATGAT
>CP092093.1:7800000-7815000 GCA_029203775.1 Neoneuromus ignobilis | reverse complement strand
ATTGTTTATATGAAGAATGCACATATATTTATATATATATATATATATATATATATATATATATATATATATATATATATATATATATATATATCTATATCCACTACTGGATGAAGGCTTCTCCTAAAATTGCCTACTTCAACCGATCCATTGCCTTTCTTTTTCAATCCATTCCGATAAATTTTCTTATATCGCTGTCCTTTTTATCCATGGGTATTTTTTAAGCCTTTTTATATGTCTAGGTTCTCATTCAATAATTTCTCATGTCTGCTGATAGTCTTCTATTCTTACTATATGATAAGCCCATTTTAATTTCAAATTCCACATTTTTGCTATAATATCCGTATTTAATTTTTGATACATTTAATTCCATTTTTTTCTTTTCGTGTTATTTCTAACATATATTTTTCATGCTTTATATAGTTACACACACACACACACACAAACAGGTCCGCCCCAAGGGGATCGGCTGCCCGTGTGCGAACATATTTCTGCCGCTCCCATTCCAAAATTGTACTTTTTTCATGACAGACTATTGAATGATATTTATTAACTTCAAGGGAAAGGATAATCGAAATTTTCAGAGAAATATATAACAAATACGATAGTATGTGTTTGTATTCGAAAATGGTCTCACAGTAACATGTTGTTAAATGCTATAATCAAGTAACGCCGAACAGGTTAAACTATTACATAAGGGCTGATATGGGTAGACAAATTTAAAGAAAGTGTTGTTTCACATAGCTAAAAATTAAAGGTAACCGAGTGTTTTTCTTGGAATGGGCCGCCCCTAAAGCTCGACCGCCCCTAAAGCTCGGCCACCCCTAAAGCTCCCGTATGCATTGCACCATTGCACATATGGAAGGGGCTGGCCTACACATAACACACACACATATATCTAAATGTAAATTGAATTGAAAATAATTCATTATCTTAAAGTAATGCAGAATTTGTTTCAATGCTTGGTAAATTTTCAATATGTGTACGATTATACAATATATCAAGAAAGATTTAATAATAATAAGCTTCTCTTGTATTGCAAGTTTATTGGCAGAGGTTAATCTAGTATTTGGATATTTATTTAATTAAACATTATCTTCTTTTTAACAACTTTTATTGATATGTTTGGTGATTTAAAAATGTTGGAAAAAGTATTCCAAAAGCGAATATCTCGAATAAATTTCTAAAAATAATTAAATCAATCGAAAAATATTTATAAACGACGTGTTTTTATGAACAGGTAATGTTTCGTAAAAATTTATGCGCCAGTTTTTTTTTTTTTTTTAAAATATGAAATTATATATATATATATATATATATATAATATATATATATATATTTGCTTTCTTATATATTCGATTAATGTAATAAATTAATAATCACAATATATTTAATCGATCTTATCTAACAAATTAGTGCCATATTATCATTTTGAAAGTTTTAAAAAGATTAATTATTTGATAAATATTATTCAGTAAGCTTTATACTTATGTATTTATTTATATGAAATATCTTGAACATATTTATTAACATTATTCATTTTGTAGAAAACAATTATTACGGAATTTAGTTTCACTTATTAAAGAAATATTTCTGCATAGAACTATCAAAAACAAATTATATCTAAAAAATCTTAATTTTGGCTTATTTTAGAAAAAATTTAGTTTTGAATGGCTATTTAAAATATTTTTTTCAATACAGTGTATTACGTTAATTGTTAGATAGAATTATCTGTATAAGGGAATATGTAAGTAAAGTTAGAAAGTTAATAAAATACAATAAAACCATTATATTAAATTTTAATTTATTTCATTTCTACCATAATACATCACATATGTACATTGAAATAAGTATTTATTTGAAATGTTCATAATTACTATTGATACAGGGTAAGAATCAAATATTTGATTATATATAACAATTAAATGCATATTTGTAAAGTACAAAATTAATAGAATTAAAATGTCATTATTTAAATAATGTGCATTTTGTGATATAATTGCACATATATTTATCTTTACCCTATATATTATAAATATATTATTTTTCAGTTCTGATTTTTAAAAATATGTACTTGTGTATATATATATATATATATATATATATATATATATATATATATATATATATATATATATATATATATATATATATATATATATATATATATTCAGTAGATTTATATTTTCTTTTTTAAAAGGCAATGATTTATTTTGAACATGTACTTTTTGAAGGATATATGTATATATATATATATATATATGTGTATGTATATAAGTATGTGTATGTATATATATATATATATATATATATATATATATATATATATATATATATATATATATATATATATATATATATATATATAATGTTGCAATCAATTTTTCCTTAAAATAATATTAGTTTGAAATAAATTTTCTATTCCATTATTAAATGTGTAGATATAACGGATATTGTATTTTTTCTTATTAAATATTTATTGTTTTTTCTAGTTATATTTTTCAATATTAACACAATATAGAAACAAAATTTATTTTAAAATATTCAAAGTACACTGCATGAAATAGTGTAATTGAAATCTTCAATATAATTACATTTTTTTTTTGCAAAATTAATTTTGTCATAAATTACAAATTTTGGAAGTATAACTAATATTGTTAAATGAAAATCTTGTAAAATGTTTTCTGATTAAGTTAATTATTCATTTACGTGTCAGATAAGTAGATTTTATTTATAAAATTTAGTAACATACATATATATTACTTTTGTCATTGCATTTGTAAAAAATGTGTTTACTGAATCAAACAACCTGAAACTGTTAATTTCTCATTCAGAACTGTACAGAGATCTTTGAACACAGATAAAAAGATGTAGTTTTATATCCTTTAGAATTCTTTTATTAATAAAATCACCACATGACTATTTAATAAATAGATTTTTAATGCTCACTCATTCTCTCATATGGATACATAAACACAACACACAGTAATTTTTCAAAATAATCTATTATCAATAGTCTTTTTATATATATATTTCTCTCATATATATATATATATATATATATATATATATATATATATATATATATATATATATATATATATATGTATGTATGTATATTAGGTAAGGAAATTATTGCTGAGCTTGCTCAGCAGCTTGAAATCTTTGTAATCTGCGCCTCCGAATTTCATCATGTTCATCATTTGGTACAGTTATGGTATCATTTACAACAGCGTCTTTGGAGGCTGGTGACACATCATTTTGAGTATCTGTTGAACTAGACGGAACTGGTTGGTGGTTATTTTCTATTTTACTAGTAGAGGCATTAGAAGTAGATGGAGAAGGTGATGGAAGTATATTTGAATCTGTAGTTATGCGGGTAGTGTTGAGAGATGTTGCAGCTGCTGCAGAATATTGTTGCATCATAATGACAGAGGTATCTAGCATAAGTTGAATATTTCTTAATAGCTGTATTCGCGCTTCAATGTTTTCTCTTTCAGTTCCTTCTAATCTTTGTAACTCTTCAGTACTCAATTGCGCTAGATTAGTAGGAGGTAAAGGAGGCGGAATGGAAAATGGCATGAATGGAAATGGTGGTAAACCAAATGGTGGAGTAGGTGGTACTGTATTAGTAGTAGATGATGTTGATGTCGTTGCAGTGGTTGTTGTTGTGGCATTTGGTGCAGGTGCAGGAGGATTTAGAGGCCAACCTGGAGGTTGTGCTGCACCTTGAAAACGATTAACACCGGCAAACATTTGGAATGGATTTACTCCTGGTGCACCACCAAGAACATTTCCCGCTGTAAAAATTAAAATATTCATTACATTTTTAATTGTTTAAAATTTATAAAAGTTCTTCCGCTGTTTATTTTTATATTCATTGTAAACAAATTACCCGGTTGTTGTGGTTGAGGTCGAGCTTGTTGAGCTCCAGCATTTCGATTCGCTGCATTTGTCGTAGGACGTAAGATATTTAAACGGCAAGTAGGACAAGTCTGTTGTCTTTGAAACCATGAACGTAAGCACGCAGTATGAAATATATGGTTGCACGGTAACTTTTTCGAAGCTGTTACCATTTCTTCCCGACATATAATACATACATTGTCAGCAGCTTGTAATTCTTCTGGTGTTGCATCTGGGTATAAAGTATTCATGTTTCGAATTGCACGTCGTGACAATATCACATCGTTGAACGCTTTTTTGAAATTTCTATAAATTTTTTTTATGAGATTTAATTATTTCAGTTATTTAATTGTATAATCAATATCATTTACCTCATTGTATAGTACATAGGTCGGAAAGCAAATAACGGCAATGTATATATTCGTACCATTATTGCAACAAAAGCCACGTATAAGAGAACTTTTATCAATCCCATTATAAGCTCAGTATACAGTAAAAATACTGCTTTATTTTCCCATGGATTTTCACTATTTAAGTCAACTGAATGTAAGGCATACTTAATGGCAATGTTAATAACCATTGTCATTAGAATTGCATATTCAAATCCAAAAACTAATTGTACTGATGCACCTTTTGTAACTGTTGAATAGTAAGCATGACTAACAAAATGGATATCCAAAATACTTAACAAAGCTAACAGGCTCAACACTCGTAAATGAAATATCCAACTTATGACAGGACTTCTTTCCATCTAGAAATTTGAAGAAATTAATTTAAAAATTAACATTAAAGAGAAGTGAGTGTAGAACATATAATACGAACATAATCTACTCTATCTTCTGCTAACCAATGAAATGATTTAAGAAATAACAAAACAGTAAAAAGTGCTACAAATTTCGGGTTGAAATCATCTCGAAACACAGTAAACGCTAAACAAGTTTCTGTTATGGCATACCACGATCTCTCCATTAAATGCTAAAAACAAAGTTTTAATATTATTTTCTTTGCGTTAGAATTTCAAAAATAAGATTTATTTTATTTACTTCAAATTCTGCAGCTCGAAGCTGACCGAAGAATATTTTTCGCATTAATTTTCCCAGTAAGTAAACTAAAATGAAAGCTTGGATATAAATTACCTAAAAAGAAAAAAGAGATAGTGTACTGGGAAATATTAAGATCAAATGTATTCTTATATAAAAGAAAAAACAATACTCACTGCCATGCTAGGATTAGATTTGGTTATGTATACTACGGAGGGATAAAATTGTTTTTTCTGGTAATATGCATTTCCTATGACTGTTAATGTTAAAGCTAAACTTAAAAATGTTATCCCAAGAGACCTCATTCTGCAAAATTGCAGTATAAAGTTAATATTTTTTACATCTGTCACTTCTGACACTAATATTACGACTGTTTTTCAATTACTAACTGTTGTGGCACCTGGTGGTAGATTTTGAAAATTTATATACAATACGTGGTCATTCCAATACAAAGATTAAAATAACCGCTAGATATTTAAAATAATATAATAATCAGTAATTGTTAGATCGGTCTTTTATAACAATAAGGTATTTAAATGGCTTTAGAGTGTAAAGAAAAGGAACCTATTATAGACGATTTCGAAGAATATGTTAAAGGTTTTATATATTTTAAATTCCAAAATTCTGAACGGCCCGCAACCAGGTCTCAAACAATGCAATTGTATGAACAATATAAAAAAATAATGGAATTCTTCAGTTTAATTGGTATAAATGTTATTAATTATTCATAACAACAATTATTTTTAGTATATGTATATTTTTTAAAATATTCTAATTTGTGTAAAACATTAACGGCATTCAATTGTTTATTTAATAATGACACTAAAAGAACATTTCCATTCTGAATAATTTTCATAATTTCATGCGCTTTAATAATTTTATTCACATACACACGTAAATATATATATATATATATATTTTATATTAAAAAGTTTGAATAATTTAATGTTTGGTAATGTAATTTTTATTTAAGCTACGAAAATGAATTAGTTATAAAATAAATTGCATTGCAATAGTACTTTAATTTATAGTAAAATAATACGAATACATTTTTTTGTTTAAATTTAATATTATTAATTATGGAAATTAATGTTTGACATTCAGCTCTTATAAGTAAAACATTGATGATTTAGAAGAATAGTGTAATTAATTATATAAGTAATGAATATTTTGATTAGCTATATAAACTATAATTGAAATAAAATGCTATTTACAGCCATATAAAAAAATAATTATTTTTATGTTAATTAATAAGTAATTGGTTAAAAAAAGAAATAACTTTTAAAAATGGAAAATTGCTAATGAAAATTAAGAAACATTGTTCATTGACTTATATATTATTGAAAATAGAATTATTTGTAAAATAATTAGAAATAAAACAAATTTGAAGTAAAAATTATTACATTTGTTTTAGATCACCCCCGAGTACAGACACTTTTCAAAGTAGATCCTTGTTGTATTTTAGCAGATCGATATTTGTTAGTTATTGTATTAATATATTTCACAAGAGCTAATATTGGACGTTCATATACTTTATGGGATTTTTTTTCTGCATTGTAAGTAAAACGTTAACAATGTAATTAATTTTAATTTAAATGGATAAATAAAAAATAAAACTGATTTATTGTTCATTATGTAAGTAAAATTATAAAGTAAATATTGATAAAATATTTATTATTATTTGCAAATAAATTTTATTTTTAATTGACGTTCTGTTTTAACAATAATTAAGTATGAAGATTTTAATTTTGATTGTTATTGATTCTAAAATTATATTTAAAAATTTAATTTTTGCAATAATCGTGCATCTATTTAGAGTTTATTATTAAACATTTCCGATTTTTTTTATACATTATTAAATAAATTATTCAGTTGCTCAATTTACTGTCAGATGAAAATATTTATTAAAAAATTAAATTGTAATTTATCATTATGTAGATAGTTAATTGAGTAATTTCAACAAAAAATGACAGTTTTTTTCTCATGAAATCTGAAAATAATCAATAATAAATATAATAATGACTAATAATGAATATTTCATTTTAAATCATTGATAGAATTTTTTTTTATTAATAGATACTGTTAAAAATTAGTAAGGATAAATAACTTAATTGTTAGATAAAGTAATATACTTATGATTGAAAAGATTAAAGTTAATTTAGAAAAAGTTTAATAAAATATGTAGTTTGATTTTAAAATTAATAAACAACAATTAAATTTATCATAAATTAAAGATATTTTAAACAATTTTAATATGATTAATATGTCATAATTATTGGAAATATTATTAATATATGGTACTACTTGAAAAGTATAAAAATTAGACGTCGACAAAAAATTCACGATAAAATAAAAAAATGTTAATGATTGTTTTCAATTTCCGCAGGCTAAAATGACGTATTTTTTTAGTATAAAACCAAAAATGTCGATATTTATAAAATACTAATTATTTATAATTTTAAATATTTTTTAAAAGTTGATTTAATAAATATGAATTCAATATTAATGATCAAAAATTTAAATTTAAATGGACAATTAATTACAATTAAATAGTAATCAGAAAGAAAAAATTTCAGGTATCTTGCTCACGAAATGGAAGAAGACGATGACGATTTCGCTTTAGAATTATCTTTGCATTGTTTTGGTACGAAATGGAAAGACATTGAATGTGAATTTTTAAGACGACGGCAGAATTTTTGGCAACATATGAATTATCGTAGTTTTGTTTCGATTGAAGAATGTAACTTATACATGTTATATTTTTCTAATCATTCTATTATGAAACGAGAGAGATCTGTCGTCCATTCTGGAGCCAATCGGCCGTATTATGGTACCGAATGTCCCATGTGTCCATATCAAGTGAATCATTTTAAATTAGTACAGAGTATTTTGAATGAAGACGATGAACAAAATGAATACAATAGTCCATCATTTACTAAATACTATTCTGATATTCATTAGTTTTTTAGGATTTTTTTATTTTTGTACATTTTCTGTAATAAATCTGATAATATCATGAGATGATATTTTAACTTTAGTATTAATTACATTTTTATGAAAGTTATATGTCATAGATAAATATGATGGCACTTAGATTAAATTAAAATCTGTTATATATATATATATATATATATATATATATATATATATATATATGTGTGTGTGTGTGTGTGTGTGTGTGTGCGATTATAAATATTTGTATTGAATCGAAATCATATAAGACAGCTGTATAAAAAAGTATTGTTGAAATAGCTTTACTCTGTTTCTTAGTTAAGAAGAATTGACCTGAGTAACAAGCTGAATGTTTTATTGTCATAAATCTTTATTACTTTGTTAGGCGGAAGAAATTATGTGAGTTGACCTTGAAATTTAAATAAAACATTTTTGTGACTACATATAAAAGTAATCATTAGAAATTTTCAATATGCATCTATTAAAATATTTATTATAAAAGCAGAAAATATTTCGAGTTATATAGTATCTGTTACTAATTTTTCTTATTTATATAAAAGATCTTTTCTTCGTTGTATATTACAAG
The DNA here is from genome assembly GCA_029203775.1 of Neoneuromus ignobilis. Taxonomy (NCBI): domain Eukaryota; kingdom Metazoa; phylum Arthropoda; class Insecta; order Megaloptera; family Corydalidae; genus Neoneuromus; species Neoneuromus ignobilis. The sequence goes on along the minus strand of CP092093.1, from coordinate 7,806,519 downwards.
TGTTGTAATGGTGAGACCTGGATTGTAGCTCTAGCTCCATTCTTGTTGCTCTGGTTGCTGGTGCTGCCACTAGCGTAATCGTTGCTAACAACGCTGCAGCTTTCAGTATTCTCGGAGCTTGTCTGTTAGACAGACGTTGTGAATTCTAACGGGCGTAATTCTCATGCAGTTTGGTATATTCGCGCGATATATATCGATATAAAATGAAAGTATTTTTAAAAATTGAGATGATTTATTATTTAATAAAATTAGATAAAATATACAGATATCATTTTTAATTCCATAATTTAAGATTATCTTGAAAATAAACAAATATGTACAATTATATATATTAATAAAACAATCCGTGCGTATTTTAAATTACTGATTATAGATGCCAAAAATTTAAATCATTTTTAATAATTAAACTCGTATAATTCCCGTAAAATAATAAAATTATCATCTTACACAAGAAATAAATTCAAAGACAATTTGAATACATTTATTCATTATTAATTACAGTGGATATTTAAATAGTTAAGCTCGTTATACAGAACATTAAGTATTATTTCATTTTAAAAAAACTTGTATTTTTTTAACACATTAGTGAGTACAAAATAAAATCATATCTGTATTATAAGATTTTAAATTCCCTATCTACTGAGTATGGAATAAGTGTATCATTGGAGTATCTCTGTTTGTTGTTACGCAGCATTATTGTTAACGATTATGACTCTATATATGTTTTGAGTGTATTGAGATCAAGGACATTCAAAAATGATTAATGTTGTCATGGGATTTTAACTCAACTATTCAATTTTCGCGTTTATCCCAGATTAACTAAATGTGAAGCGAACGAGTTGACATTTTTATGTATTATTGTGAATTTGTTATATACATAAAATGCTAGGTGACAGAGGATTATGTTTGTTCAGTGTTTTTTATTTTAGAAATTGCGAAACATTTTAAAAGTAAACGCTTTGTTACTTTCATTACATTAACAGTATTAATTACTTATGAAAATAGCATTATGTACATGAAATAAGACATCTATTTAAATAACTGTGCGTTTTATTTAATCTGATTGTTATACCATTTTTGTAAAAGTTGTTTTAATGTAGTATCATCAAGAAAATGTGTTTATATCCGGTGAATTGATACGTGTACCATATTTACAGTTGCAAAAGTGAATTCTGTGCTTGAAATAAATTGATTCTGTGTTCTCATGTGTAATTGTATATGAGTTTATTGAAAATAATTCGAATATTTTGTTTTCTACCTGATGGACATGGTATTTTATAGACATTTTCTATTTAAAGGAGTAATAACACAGTAAGTTATTATTAAATATTTTTAAAAACTATTTATATGTATACACAATATATATATATATATATATATATATGTAAAATTTAAAATATAGATATTTATAAAAAAATAAAAATATACAGATCTTGGATCAATGTTTCAGTTTCAATTAGAAATAAATTGTAATATTTCTGTAATTTTATGACGGAACAAATTTGACTAAACCAAGGCGTGTCTTGTCCTTCTGATAGATATGAAAATACGTTGAGAATTTTTTTTATTAATTAAAAATAATCAAAATAAATGAAAATTGTACGGTTTTAAAATAATGATTTCGCTGGTTTAATTAATAAGATTTTTTATTTATTCAATGTATAATTTTTTTGCATAAATTTAAATAATTCGCCTAAAAAGATTTTAATATTACAAATGCTAATTTAGTGGATAATAAATATTATGTTTGGAATTTTTATTTGTTTTTAATTATCGTCTATATATATATATATATATATATATATATATATATATATATATATATAAAATTTACTTTGAAATAAAAAAATAAAATTAATATAGTTAAACAGAAGTGAATGGTGATTTTATTTTTGTGTTATTTTATTTATTCCCCAATTAATTTAATTTTACGATCATGAGTAAATTTAAATAACTATTAATTTATTTTTTATTTAATTATTTACTATATTGAATAAACGTTTTATTTTTTTTATGATTATTGAAGATATTTTTAAATTACTCTTTGACTTCAGTAAATACGTTACAAAATTTTAATTTGTATTTATATGCTTTTATTATTTATATACACATTTATATATATATATATATATATATATATATATATATATATCTAGTAATGTTTAGTGAAAATGACCGGTTTTATAAAATGTAAAGAAATAGAATTTAAAATAATTTATATAAATTTATATATTTCTTTTTTTCAAATTTAATGAAAAATGTTCTTTACTTATTTTAAAAAATAATTTTCAATTTGATTATATATATATATATACATATGTTTTAATTTTTCAAATTTGTGAATTTGTAAAATGTTTTATATTACTTTGTATACATTTACGTGTCTTTGATGCAAATGTGAATGAGAGTGATGTAACAGAGACAAAGTACTTATTTATAATTTATAAAAATTATTAACGATGAAAGTTTTACGAAACAACTTTGTTTTATTAAAAATTAATTAGCCTATCCTTTGCTTTAATCCTTATATAGAGCTTATAAAGTGGTAGAATAAATAATTAATAATATAATTATGTAGCTTGATTGAACATGAGAATATAATTCATACTACAATTTTAATTTTTTTTCATGTAATAAAAGAATTTGTTCGAAAACAATGCAATAAATCACATTTTATGGTTATGTTCTGAAAGTATAATTTATTTTTGATGTAGTAGTAATATTGCAATTGCTGAATCGAATATACAGTGTAAATTGTTATAGTTTAGAAGAAACTAAGGTATCAAATGAAGACATCAAACAAATGGTCACTAAAAATAATATATTTCAATCATATTTTTAACATATGATGTACATGTTTTGCTTGCGTTAATTTTGTATATCAATAACTTATTTTTTGCTATTAAAAATAAGATAAAGTGATCCTTTTGAATAATTTACTTTCGGTGTACAAAACTAAAAAAATCTCAATAATTTCATACACTTTATAGGTAAAAATGTGAAACAATATTAATAAAATTGTAAATATGACAACAAAACATTATTTTAGATTTTGTATAGTATGTATTGTGTTAAAATTCATAAAAATTGAATTATTTGTAATTATTCGTATAAAATTATTAAACATATAAATACATTATTCGTATAATTCAAAATAGTATATTTTTCTCGAAAAAGAAACTATTTTGAATTATAAACGAGTTTTTATAATTGGTTAAATAAATTGAATAACAAAAATTCAAAATAAACTTTATGAATAATTCATTTCAGTATGGAGAAAATATCAAACATTTTTTATTGATGATGATAAATTGAATAATGGCATGTATTTTTACAAATGAAACATTTATTAGAGCAGGTTGAAAGAATTGTTATTGTTAATAACTACGAATCATCCAAAATTCATTCTCTTTATATTATTTATTGCTATTCAATATAGATTAAATGAATATTATGTAATTAAACAGGATAACATTTGTAAAACATCAAAAATGTGTCTAGTTGAAAAATTATGCTACTAAAGACGTTTGCAATGAAAAATAAATAATATCAGAAAAAAAATTTTTAATTAATATATTTTGTTTATATATATATATATATATATATATAATATATATATAAAGAGAGAGAGAGAGAGAGAGAAAGTTACAAACAGAATTTAAGTTAATGTCATTTTATAGAATAAGAATTTTTATTAAATTTCATAAATTAGATATAAATTGTTTATTTCTCTATATTGAGTTGTCTACTCAAGTATTTTTTAAAGTTTAATTTTCCTTAATAATATTAATATAATTTATTTTTCAGTAAACAAGATTGAAATATAAGTAATTCAAAAACATGCTAGAAAATGTAAACTGAAGCATATTTTTTTGAAACTCATGCACATATGAATGCATATTAATTTTAAGATACAAATATGAACAGAAAAAACTGCATAGTAATCAGTGTTTGATACTGATAAGAGAAAACATGAGACACTTTTTAACACATTTGCGAAATCCTTTCATGCAAATATCAGCCTCAACTAGCTCAGAGACCGGTCTTAATTAGACTCATTAGATTATCCAGTCGGTTAACAAATTTACGACGTTGCAATGAAAACTATGTTTCACGAATGTTAATTTGAAATCCGGAGGTACAATTTCCATATAGCGTAGAATGAGGGAAATCACCATAAATTTACTATAAGTGCTTTTATAATCCAGTCTTACTGTACAGAGTTATACTATAATCCCAAAAATGGATTGGCAATCAGAGTACACAATTTAAACATAATGAACAATGCTTTATAGTTATGTGAGCTTATATTTAAGCGCTACACTGTATCATATTATGGACTTATTATATATGATACATATTTTTATACAACGCTATGCTTTTTAGACCCATTTTCAATTTGCTAGAAAGAAAATGTTAGGAAAAAGTTTGTACACATTTTTAAAATTTATGTTGCATATATATTTTGTTGTATATGTTTGTACGTATGAATATTTTATTAATTTATGTGTATTTTATGTTGATAATATTTCAAGAATTTCTTGTTTCCAATCAGAAAGTTTTTCAGCTATAGAGGATTTCAGACACATTTAATTTTCTGTTTCATTTGACTGCAAAATTACATATTATAAAATAACAGTATTCGTATCTAATAGTAAAATATTAATATGTTAATACTAATAAGAAAAAGATTGATTAAAAATTTGAATATTAAAATATTTTTCATGAAGATTCAATATTTGTGATAAAAAATAAACAAAAAGTACATATGTGACATATTTGAATTTAATTTGTCATGAATAATTTTTATAATATTCAATGAAATCTAACTATAAAAATTGTTTATAAATTTTCTGTAAAATAAATTACTTTTCCAACATAATATGTATTATTTAGAATTTTAAAATCTTATTCTTATCTTTAGTTACATACTTAGTAGTTATGTTTTTAATTTCCTTTTAATATACAAATAATTTTGTTTTCTAGAATTTTTTATTTGCTTAAGAACAGATATTTCATTGTATTCCAAAGATGAAAATGGTTATATGTCTATAGTTTCATTTATAAATTACAGTATAGTATATTGCTTATTTTCAATGAGACTATAAAATCATAGGTGGGGAAATATGAGGAATGTAATAAATAATAAAATAGTATTGATTAACTCTACAGACTGTTCTTTATCATATTAATAAGTATAAACTACAGAATGTAATATGTGTATTAAGTATTTAATTATTCATTCAAATTAGTATAGTACACTTCCGTTTTTGCATCATTGTATAATGACAAAGCTTTCGTTTTAATTCACTGGCTTTGAGTTTAAAATACAGCATAGCGCAGAAAAAAAAACAAAATTACCTTTTTTTACTTTGTTCAACTTCTACGATTATCTCAGTTGATGATGCCATTTAATATAAAACTTGAAATTGCTTTATCATTTCATTTCTACTGCAGCTTTTATTTTATTTTTTTATAGTTGCTTTCCATTTTTTTATAAATACATTTTAATTACACTCGTTACATAATATTTTTAGTTGACAAAGTAATTTTAAGTTAAATTATATTAATGGCGACAGATTGAATAATTAAGATTAAAGAATGTTGAAGAGATAGAAAATGAAATCTTTTTTAGCGAAATTTGAAACATTAAATTGGATTTAAATTATAATAAAATTCCAAGATTTCTTGTGTTTGAAATTATTCATGAATTTTTTCATTCATCACACACACATAAATATATATATATATATATATATATATATATATATATATATATATATATATATATATTATAAATGATGATTTGACAAAATAAGAGATTAACTGTCTTTTTAAGTTTATGAAATTTATCATTTCTTAATAATAAAAAGTATATAATAATAATTACTAAGTATATTAGAGAGAAAAAAAGTATTATTTGAAACACATATTTGTATATAATTGAATTTGTAATATTATGAAGTTGAAATATGATAATATATTGTAGGAATTTTTGCAAATATGATTTTTGACAAAATGTTATTTAATATTTTTTTTATAAAAATAATTCAGTTATAAGCAGTTGGTACAGTTTTCAATATTTTTCAATAAAAATAATATTTTAATATATAAAATCTGAGTTTTACTTAAAAATAGTTGTGTGTAGCTTTGATTGAAATGATAAATATTTTCAACAAGAAAATTATATTTGTTTATAAAATTAATTAATATATTGAAATATTTTCATCTCAAGTTGTCTTTTTTCTAATAATTGTTGTATTTATTATACTAAAATATTTTTGGTTTATTTAAAATAAAATTTATAATTCGCATTTTAAAAAATGTGATGTCTAATGAAAAGAAGTCATGTCAAGCGTCTAGTAATTCTTAATATAGGTCAATTCTTGAAATGTTCGCCAGGATTCGTACAAACTTTATCGAATTATGAAACGGATTTACTTAGAATCATCTCGAAGATAATCATACGAAAAGTTAAGCGTCAATTGAAGTTAAGTACGACAATAAACAATAATTTAA